>OY787605.1:4000503-4172607 GCA_963678935.1 Umbilicus rupestris
TTGTGGTTGTGATGTTAAGGAAGTGGGGTGGTGGTGGTAGTGGAGTGGTGGTGGTGTGAATGTGATGGTGGTGGTGTGGTAATCGGGTGGTAGTAGTGCTGTGGTGTTGTGGTGGTGTGGATGTGTTGTTATGGGGGTGGTGATATGGTGTTGTGGTGGTGGTGGGTTGTTGTGGTAGTATTTTTGTGGTGGTGGGTTGTTGTGGTTGTGGTGGTGGTGGTGATATTGCGATTGTGATGTTAAGGTAGTGGGGTGGTGGTGGTATTGGAGTGGTGGTGTTGGTGTTGGCGGTGGCGGCGTGAATGTTTTGTGGTGGTGGTGTGGTGTTGTGGTGATGATTAGCAATTTAATAATTTAAATTAAGTTCAGTTAAGTTAAGTAATTAAATAAATAACTTAATGTCAAAAGAACAGGCCCCTAAGATTGGAGTTGAGATATTGGTGGGAACAACCTATGTTTTACATTTATGAAAGTGAATGTGAAGTTTAAGAATTACGCAATTATTAAATGCTAGTTCAACTTAACCAACTACACAATGAAAGTTAGTGGTTAGGCAACATGGATTAAGTGAGTCAATAACTCGTAAAAATTGGGACCAATCCTTGCTATGTGTTTTACCTCAGCAAAGATACAACGACAGTTAATGTACCTGGGATAGACACATAGTTGCATGTTGTCATCAATTCCATTGATAAATCTCTATTGTTGTAATGTTAGAGTAAGTTAGTGAGGCGCATAGCCTCTTAAAGCTCTTTTATTCCTTGATATTCAACATTAACTTTCCATTAGTATAGTTAAGAAAATACAATTGTTTGACGGAGTAGTTAAATCTTTAACACAACATCTTCTAGCATATAATCCAATTGTTCTTTTGGTTCGACCTGGCTTGCCGATTATAAACTCTTTGACTACGATCGATCCTCCTGCTTGCCTGTTAGGAGGTAAAAATATTAAATTTCAACAAGCAATAGGAGATGAGTCATAGGGGGTGCAAATCACGAGCCGATTCGGGTTCGAAAAGAGGTCCAATGGGTGCCCCCGTGACGTATGGGATGCAAGTGGTGCCCGAGTGACCATTATTTAGATTTAATGTCATTTAAAGTTGAGATGTCGCCTAGTGCTTAAGGTTGAGGCGACGCCTGAATAATATTAATACATATAATGACATTTAAGGTCGAGGCATTGCCTGATTCAATGTCGAGGCGATGTCTGGGTGGTTTGGTGGCTTTTAAAAGCATTAACAAGCAATCAGGCATCGCCTGGTGATGGAGTGTATTTATACGCTCCATTGAGTTATGTATTCCCATAGTTTTATTACATTTTGCGTGAATCGATTACTCTTTTGTAGTGTTTTCGTATCGCAGGTGTGTTCAAGATCGCATCGGATTTTATCGCATATTTGAAGCATTCACCCAAGACTAAAAAGTCAACAGCAGTCAACTCTGCTGGTTCAATTGGAAATCAGATTTGGTTCAAGCACATGTGGTTCAATCAAGATGGTTCAACCCAAAAACCCTAAACCTAAGACATGGACAAATGAGGAAAAGAATTATCTCACTTCAACACTCCATTTTTGGGACAGCACTATTCACGGAAGAGAGTGACGGCAGTGGAGGAGCTCTAGAGAGAAGCTGCTGGAAAAGTGGCCGGAATTCACTGTTCACGACCGGCTGGTTACTGTTCATTTTTACTGTTCACGTACTGTCATTGTTCATTACTGTTCACGGCCGGAATCCACTATTCACGGCCGGAAACACTATTCATCGAATTTGTATTTTAGCTCAGTTTCGTTTAATCTCAGTTTGTAGTGACTCAACCTAGTTTCTATTGTATACCATGGATATGATGAGTAGCTAAGTCAATATTTCAGTTTGGGGTTTGTATTGCAATAGTTGGTTTGAGGTCAATGAATACATGATTTGAACTATGGATTGCTGCCCTTGTATGAATGAAACGAATGCTTTGATTGACAATTTAGTGCAGCTTAGCGGTGAGCTAGATTGATATCAATTGTGTTACACTTGACTTGATTGCATTGTTGGGGAAAACTTAGCGGTAGAACCAATTTGTGGTATAAGTCGAGTAACTATTGAACTTGTTCGAAGGCCTAGCGGTTAAGAATAGGTAGAATTTGATTGTCGACATATCTTTAGCGGGAATGTTGGACTGAGGCAGAATCCATTAGTTTATGCATGTATTCGATCGATGATAACTAGTTGCATTGCACTCCCCGAACTGATTTTCTTTGAATTGATATCCTCAGTTGTGTTCCTTTTTCTGTGACTTCCATTTGAACTCCGACTCATTTGCTCTCTTTGGGTTCGACCCTGCTTACCGCTTGCTAGTGTGTTAACAGAAGTTACAAATTCAAATTTGAGGCGCACGACGACGCGCTGTCACCTGGCATCAAAATGAGGCGACACCTGAACGAGGCAGCGACTAGCTTAGAAGCGAGGCAACGCCTGGGGCATTACTTCTTAAAGCCTATTAAAAGAGAAGTCTTCTCTTCATTTGGATATAAACAAAAAAACACAACAACACACCTTCCTTTCAGCAATCCTCCCTAAAGAGTTAGACAATAATTTTAAAATTTTCACTCTCTTTCAGTTTTAAGTCGTGGTGATAGTGAATGACAAAGTTTCTAAAGAATCGTTGTATTCTAGGAAGCAGTTGACTAAAGTTTCCATCACCGAAGGGAAGTTAATAACATTTTAAGAGCCTCGATTTCTCTTTTTCTGGTTTGTAAAAGTTTATTTATTTTTTATTATTACTTACTTTTTTTTATAGTAGACATATTGTTGCAAGTTTAGCACAACACATTTTTATATTTGATATGAGTTTTATGGTTCAAGGATTATGAACATTTTGTGAAAATTGTATGTCACGTAGAATGATGTATTGAGAATTGAGGTGTTTGCTGATTTTTTTTGTTATTACATTGCGCAATTTTCAAATCAAATAAAATATAGAACAAACTGTTTTTGATAAATGTGGTTTGAAAAAAAAATCGTATTTAGTAAAAGCGGCTTGATTTATTTCAAAGAAACTTGTCACGAAATAGGTTGCATTTGGCATAGCCGGTTCACTCTTCAAATCACATTTGACAAAGCCATCTTGTTACGAGTGCATGCTGAGCGGACGAGATGTGTTGATTTTTACTATAAATCGTCTTTTTCAAAAGTACTTTGTAACAAAAGTGAAATATAAAAAACTTAGATAGAATGACATCTGAAATATATATTTATTTATTTTTGTCTTCTCAACGAGAATTTCCCGCCATGACATCCTAAAATCTTAAAGATTACCGAATTTGTTTAATATTAGAATATTGAAACAGCCTTATTTGACCTGCAATGGTTGCCGTTTGTTTTGGCATACTCTATGTTACTAGACAAAATGTCATTAAGCCTATTTCTCTTGGAAGCTTTATGTAATAATCATTAATAAGTTACAGAGACTTGTACTGACTATGAATGAAAACCAAGTCTAGGAAATAAATATAGATTATGGACCAGCAATAGGCTCCTTCTGGCGTGTGACATGCCTGATAGCTATTTTTGAAATAACACTCTGACAATTGTGGCCTGTTTAAGAAGACACATGGTAACATAATGAAGCATTCGAGTCGAGTTGAACCATAATTTAACTTATGTAAATACTTAATAGTAGAAGATTAGTTTAGGGGCTCGTTCACTCATGGTCAAGTTCAGAAACATGCAACTCTTTGAATACTAATTTAGGGGCTCTTTCAGGATTACAGCCTGATTGAACTGAAACCAAATTAGTAAGTCACAACACCCATATCACCTTTTTGTTTTCCTAACAAGTGCTTTGACATCCTAACAATACTAACTTAAGTAGTAGAAAACTTGATTCAAGCTAGCTTATGAAACATGTGGACAAAATGATATTCATGCAATTGAACCTAAAAGCAGATCCACTGAGAAGAAAACAAGGTCCTAAAACATCAGCAGCATGCAACCATCCTATTTGGTCGTCACCACCTAGTAAAAGTTGACATTAATAACATGCACAAATCTATAAAAGTCTACTGTATCAATCTAAACCAAAATGGCAATCAATTCATGAGACACAAGCCACGCATATATATTGAGAGCTTCATATGTCTATCTTGACCTATTAAAACAAGTTGAAGCTATTGATACACGGCTGTAGATTATTTAAAAACAAAACTAAAGGAGCAGAGCACATGGGACGAGACCAACCAATGAATATCAAGTTTTATGACTTGGCACACTAAGTTTGACACAATCTCACCGGGCCGGCCAAAGAAAAAAGAATACTAAAACAATAAATACTAGCATCTACTTAATTGCCACATGTGGATTTATGCTTCTAGGCATTTCATGAGCCCTCGCCAGCACACTCATCTCAACAAACGTAAAGTCCATCACCTCCTCGTTGACATTAATTATACACAAATAAAGAAAGAAAGAAAGAAAGAAAGCGCAGTAGAAGGTAGTTAAATATTAGGCAGCTACAAGAGAAGACATGTCATTTATTCCAAAAATAAATAGCCCCCGCCAGCTGCCATTAATAACAACACCATTTGCAATAAGTTCCATTTGAAAAACTCGTCCCTTACCTCTTGGCTTGTATTTAATTAAGATTCGAATTTAAAGGAAGACTGAGTGTATTATTTATGTATATAGGAGGGAGGGGATTCACGCATTAATAATTTCCTTTACACAGCATCAAAGGGTTTCCAGATTCAGATCGAATAGCAAGTGGGACAGTTGTATAAGCACACAGCAGCCAGGAAATGGGAAAGTCTTCTCTCTTTTTTCTTTTTTTTTTGGGTATCTCTAGATTGACATGGCCACTTTGAGCTGTCGGCCATTTTATAATAATCATTTACAGTACATGTACTCTGTACTTATCATATGTTTCTGTGTATTGTGTATTAAACTTGCACCCATTTATCAGTTACCTTTCCTTCTTCTATTTGATTATGTGTTTTACACACAAGATACAAAGTCAACCCCTTCTCTTTATCTTGAACTAATTCTAATGCTTAAACATGAATAAAACAAGCATGGAAACTTGGAAGAAGGTAAGAAAGCAGGAACTGAAACATTCATATTTGGGAAGAATGAGAATATAGTAATCACCAATGACCAAAGAGTAAATCAAACCAAAGCACGCCCAATTAGTACTAAGTAATTTCAAATCAAATAATTGGCAACTTACCTTTTCTTCCATCATCACTCCTTATGTGGAATAGTCTTCTTTCTCCATATTCCCATGCATGGATTTTCCGTGTCTGACTTTCACATTATTCAATTCCATTTTTTTAATATCCTCCCAACCGTATGTATATATGGCCACCCAGTGCCCTCCATTTTCTATCAAGAAACATTCCATCTTCAACATTTGCTACCACTTTCATCCAACCACCAGCTTTGACTTGCATATCAGAGACATCAAGAGCTGAGCTGCTTGTTGGAGATCCTGCGTTCAACCTAGCAGCACATTTATATTCAAGATTCAAGATCCAAGCTTCAATAATCAATATCAGCAGTAGCTTCAACTCTCTGGCATCAATGGAAGACTTGGATATCCCATCTCTTTTCCTCTGCCCAATCTCATTAGACATCATGAAAGACCCAGTTACAGTCTCAACCGGAATCACCTACGACCGGACCAGCATTGAAAAATGGCTCTACACATCCAAGAACAACACCTGCCCAGTCACCAAACAGCTCATCTCAGACCCCAACTCTGAAACCTTCATCACCCCAAACCACACCCTCCGTCGATTCATCCAATCTTGGTGCATTCTCAACGCCGTTGACCGTATCCCAACCCCCAAACCACCAGTTAACAAAGCCCAGATCTCCAAACTGCTTACCCAAGCTGCTTCAGCTCCTCCACACTTGAAGCTCAAAAGCTTGCAAACTGTTCGATCAATTGCGTCAGAAAACGAAAGCAACAAACGCTGCTTCGAGTCCGCCGGCGGCGTTCAGTTCCTCACTTCCATTATCGTTTCAGCGTTTAGAGACTCGAGCGACGAGGTCGCCGAGAGCTCGAATTGCGGAGACGAAGCGTTGACCGTTCTCTGGAATCTGCAGATCTCCGAAGATGGACTGCGAAAGCTCGCTGTAGCTCACAACGGCGAGTTTCTCACCTCGTTGATCAAAATCCTGCAATACGGCAGTTACGATTCTCGCGCGTACGCGCTCTTCCTGCTCAAATCGATCTACGAAGTTGTGGACAGAGTACAACTCATCAGCATGAGCCACGAGATCTTTATCGAACTCGTTCAAATCCTACACGACCAAGTGTCCCCCAAAACGACAAAATCCGCTCTGCAACTCCTAGCCCTAGTTTCTCCTTGGGGGCGCAACAAGGCCAAAGCGGTCGAAGTCGGAGCCGTGGGCGTCCTGATCGACATCCTTCTAACGACAACCGAGAAGCGCATCGCCGAGATGGTCCTCATCTTGTTGGACACGCTATGCGGCTGCGCGGAGGGACGCAGCGAGATGTTATCCCACGCGGCGGGGCTAGCTATCGTGTCGAAGAAGATCATGAGAGTGTCGCACGAGGCGAGTGAGCGGGCAGTTAGGATTTTGCACTCAGTATCGAAGTACTCGGCGACGCCGGCGGTGGTGCAGGAGATGCTGCAAATCGGAGTGGTGGCGAAGCTTTGCTTGGTTTTGCAGATGGAGAGCCGAGGGAAGACGAAGGAGAAGGCGACGGAGATTCTAAAAATGCACGGCCGGGAATGGCGGAAGGCGGCGTGTATTCCTGCGAACTTGGCGGGTTTTTACCCTTTGTAGAAGCATTTACACGTACGTAACGTACATAACACAAATTTAGATGCGAAAAAAGGAAATGGAAAATGGAAAGTGTAATCACATTTCCACTATTTTTCCATGCATCTTCTTCCCGTTCTAATTGAACATATCATGGTTAATTTTTACTGTTGTATTTTTTAATATATTTCAGTTTTGAAGTTCATTTCTGATTTGCTCTTCTTCTTTTTTTTTTTTGTAAAAATACTTTTATGTTCTGCACTTATGGCATCGTGAGTAAGCAATTTAAGACAAAACGTTGTTTGCAACAGCGCAACTAACTTCAAAACATGATGTGCAATTACTAAATAGTACATTTTGATATGGGTGTTCCTAAGTTTTTATTACTAGAACTAAATATAATTTTTGTCTTTCTTTCAAAACATGATGTGCAATTATTTACTGACCGCGAATCGAGCAGGAACATTCGGCCACAGCAGCTTCATTTCCATTAAAGGTTCACCTGGAGAATCAGTATAATTGCATGTTAGTCCATGATGTTTCTACTACGTTTACGTGATTACCTACAAGTTTACATTAAGACGATGGTAACCTCATGGTGTCAATGGACATATGGGATATACCAAGCTTATAATGATTTAGATTCGATCATCGAATCGGATTGTTACAGATGGTATTACAGTAGATCCCACGCAGCAGGTAACCGCAGTTTTCAACTAAATTTTCTCTCTTGAAGAAGTAGGTTGCACATATTCAGCATCCTAATTTTTGATCTTTGGGTTTTTATCAATAAATTAAAATTTCTTCTTTTTGGGTCAGTTTTGCAGAGAAACCAGGGATAAGCGCATCATGAAACGCCGATTTTGGATGTGAATCATCAAGTGTGACCCAATATCAGGCTAGATCATTGGGTTTGCCAAAATTTGACTTTGGATCATTTTTATTGTGAACCGGTGTTCGGCTAAGCTGATTAGGCAGTTGTTAAGCAACGCGGCGGTTTAGGCGGTTTATGTTAGCGAAACGGGCAATTGTTCACATTTCATGATAGTTTTGAATTTGATTATGATTTGACACTTTAACCTTCTGAATTTGGTCTTGGTGTAAATGAGAAAGTTGTACCCCTTTGTGTTACCTTTCCAACAAGATATGGCTCATCCCAATCCGGCAATCCTTGTATGATCAAAAAGTCTACGAATGTGAATCCGCCCCTATTTTTGCTAAAATATTTGTGTATTGTCTTATTTTACTTCAAACGAACTTTACAGCTTCTATTAAATACAATTAGACCTAAAATAAAATTAACATAGTAAAATTTAAAATAAAAATGCCCAAAAAATGAAATGTATAAATATTTAATAAATTGATCGATCAATGGTAAGATCATGTCATTTGTTCAACATGTGTCCTACTGTGGACGTTAGAAGATTTTAAATGAGAGAGAGAGAGAGTATGTAACACTATGTGATTTGGTCCACATCGTCTGAGAATTATGTCTGTGAATGCTTGATAAGTATGCATATCATTTACCTTGTCGTCAACATATTTAAGTTTTGTCTGAGAACTCTAGATTAAAATAACTTGAGTGGTGGTAAGAAGAGATATGTAGGACATGTTAGGCTTATAATGATTTGACTTTGATCATGAGTAAGATTGTTACATTGTAGTTTAACTTTCGTTGTTCCAATTTAATAAGAATCAGTGCTAGTTTGAACATTGAAGTAGATTTTATATCAAAAGTTAGTTGTTGAGTATAATCTTGAGGTTGAGCGGAGCATAGTCTATAGCTAACATAATTTGATGCATGATAAAGGTACTTAGAAGAGTTTACAATGGATTAATAAAAAATCCTTACATAAAATGGATGCTTCAAGGATTCTAGATGAATATGTCTTATCGAAAGTTGTATCAATCTAATAGGAACACATGGACTCACTTGCATCATTTTCAACACTCCTTAATCCACATCTCATAAATCCAAATATTTATCAAAACAAAATTAAATTTGACACTTTAGATTCCCTGATGTTTGCAATTTGCTCCCTAGTTCTGTAGAAATTCCATTTATCTTCATTATTTTACTAACTCTCGAATTTGTTGATACATGATTTCAATATGCTACTTCATACCATGAGATACTGGATTTTTGGCTAATGCAATAATCGATTTGTTATCACACATTGTCTTAGAGTGTTTCTCTTTGTATTTCAGATATTCCAATATCTTTCCAAGCCGAACTACTTGACAAGTTGCCTTAGTAACTGCGATGAACTACACTCCGGCTATTTAAAGAGCAACAATTTGCTTTTTGCTTTAACAATCATGAAATCATTCCATCTTCAAAATAGATCATAAACTGATTTATTATTTTGAGTTTATATATCACTAGTCTAGTTATTGTTTAAATAACCGGTCAGATAATTTATTTATGTGAGAATTCATAATCTCATAATCACAAATACCACTGATATATCAAAATATGCGCTTTGTTACTAGCAAATGTGTTGCTTTGTTGCTTCATAAAATAATTGATAAATCCAACTCCATTAATAATATTTGATCAACTTGAAGTCAAATAGTGAAAACTTCTAACTATGTTCTTGAGATTTATCAACTCTCCAATATCTTCTTTCTTTAACATCACGACTTCAACTTGTGTTTAGACAATACTCTCATACGCTTCGTAATATCATTGCCGCACTTCATTTGTCAAATAAAGATTTCATAGTCACCCAACTCAACCTCAATGCCTAAAAATATTACTTCAATCTCATATCAGTTATTCCAAAGTGACGTGCCATCACGTCTCTGAACTGAATGAATATTTTCTTCAAACTTCTTGTGCATATTACACATATAAACACAATATCAACATATTTTCATTAACCCTTGACTTATGTATATTTTGTTTGTAATTCAACACAAGCTAAAGCTTCGATCAGACTCTGATTCTCGCTCAATCTTATGGAGTCGCTAGAGCAGAAAAGAGAAAAGAAGAATTGGATTCTTGTTATAAAAGAAATGGCTAACAGAAAGAAGATCAGTTATAATGGCTAATTTTGGCTTTAGCCCCTTAAACAACTTTCTTGAGTGATCCTAATTTGAGGGGAGTTCTTGACTCTCAGATCTGTTGATTAGAGGCTTTTTTTCCCAGTATCGAATAAACATAAGCAACGACATACAGGCTAGGGTTACTTAATGGAAATTCCTTTAACAGGCAAATATTAAACTGCTTTAGAGCTATCTTTAAGTGGATGAAAGGTAACATCAACTGAAAACTTGTGCTAAGTAAATAGCGCTTAAAGGCACTTCTAAAATTCATTCTCCAACATGTACATATAAATCGTATACCATACTCGTAAGGTCTGCTTAAGTATGGATGTTATTTTATTCAACATGTCAGCTTTATTTCTTCCTCTTTGTACATATCAATGTGGCTGATAAACATACACCTCGTCTTAATGAACTACGTTAAGAAATATAGACTTTACGTCCATGTGGTATATCTTTCATCTATTCTTGATTACAAGTGATAAAATCGTTCAAACAGTATTCTTTTGAGCAATTGGTCTAAATACCTTAAAGTAGTCATTGTATCCTTTGACTACTTACCTTACTATCAAACGGTCAACTGAATCAACCGGTGCATGTTTGTCTTCCTCATACCTTCTCAATAATGACACTATGTTATCTAGTGTTCTTTGAGAAATAAATCTTCTTTGGTAAACTGCACATCTCTATTAATAATTAATTTTTTAAGTTTTGGAGTCATAAAATTTGTAACTTTTTGTATCAACATCATATCCAATAAAGATACACCGTCTGCTCTTTTCATCTACCACCATTCGTTGTTGATATGGTACATGAAGATATGCCACAAACCTAAATTCTCGTAGACAAGATTCATTTGGCTCACACCCCTACAACGTCATGTTGTGTTTTTCCGCCAACCACATTTATGGGATACTAAATAATAAAAATACTGCACATGCTACAAATTCTGCCCAATATGGCTTCAAATAGCTCCATGACCTACCACATTCTTTCAGTCATCTCAAATATTATTCAATTCTTCTTCTCACCAATGTTATTATATTGAGGTGTGTAACTTACAAACAAGTATCGTCCGATTCCTTTGGCCCTCCAATAATTAGAGAACGCATCAGAAGTAAATTATCCTCATCTATTTGATCTTAATGTCTTCAGAATATAACCACTTTATTTTTCATCTAATGATATTAAAATCCTTAAATGTTTAGAAAATCTTTCACTTCTCTTTCAAAAAAATAGATTTCAAATTTTCTTGAAAAATTATCAACCAAAGTCATGATCTACAACTTTCCGCCAAGAGATTTCAACTTCCATAGACCATACAAATTCGTATAAACTAACTATGACACCTAGTTTGCTTGTCTCAACTTTTCAATTAGAAATGGTTGTTTATGCTAGTTTTCTAGCGGGCAAAGAGGGTTGTCTATGCTACTTTTCTAGACGTCTCTTTTAAAATTGATTGACATGTCAAATATCTCCAGAAAAAAACAAAATCTTCCACCACTTTCTTGAGTGCTAAAATTGAAGTATGTCTTTCAATCCGTAAAACATTTTGGATGATAGTAGAATCCATGATAAACCATTTAGTTTCCTGGATAAAGACTCTGATGGTTACGTTAATGATCTTCATGCTTTTACAATCTGCCCAACAGCTCTTAATCTCATTAATCTTCTCATCACCAAAACTCTTGTCCAACCAGTTTAAATAATCAATCAAATAAACTCCTCCTTACGACAGGTGCCTTAAGATCATGATATGGAAGATTAACAAAATTAACGGAAACGTGACCCGAAGGAACATTAGGGCAGTCACCAATGTCTTCTTTCCAACCAACCTTAATTTAGCAAGTGATGCAGATAGTGAAAACAGAGAAATCCAAATCCACCCATAATTCTCATACAACTTGATCTGCAAAGAAAGCCAATAGAGGCTGGAAAAAAATTATGCAAAATCTGCCAGAATGGAGTTGTGTAATGGTTTTTTTGTATCTCTATTTTATTTATCATTAATAAAATACATTGTATGAAATACTCCAGATGCGTTCATTCTGCTCTCCATCCTTTGTCATCAAAAAAGCAAATTACTAACACAGTGCAGCTATATATACATGACAGGAGGATAACAGATGGCTCAACTCGACAAGAGTATGGAGATATTCAAGACAAGCGCATCACATATAAAAAATAAAATTGACCAACATTTCTTTGAAAGGAATGATAGCACAAAAGCTAAGACAATACCATGGCTTCACTAAGGCTTATGATTAGACATTATACACCTAAACCCCAATTAATCTGTGAAGCCTACACAAGAACTGCCACTGTTAGCTTGGGTTAAGTTGAGGATACATCATTCAGTTGCCAAGCAATAAGACAGCTATACCGAAAACATAGTTGCAGACAGAGTGGGTTGAATTGTAAGAAAGAAATGTGCAAGATATTGAAGTAACCTCCATTACCATAATCCATTTGGTACAAGTTGGGGTACAATATGCGGGTCGTGACAAAGGCTAACAATTGAGCAGCGATCATAACCCTGGTAGCCTCGATTCTCATGTTGAAACTTCTTACAATTGCCAAAAGCATAGAAAACTCGAGCAATGCCACAGCAGATGAATAGTCAAGTTTTTCTGTTAATTCGACATCACTGCAGGAAAGACATGAGTAAAATTTGAAATGAGATGTCTCATTGGATTCCACTCAATAAATAATCATGCCCATGTGAAACGTTTGCAAAATGAAAACATAGAACATAAGAGAAAATACACAAAACAGAAAATAAGAAATACTCAATCTGCAAATCAGCCTAATAAATTAGAGGTGTAAATAAGTAATACTGGTTCAAACATTGCTCTATACAAGCCCTGAGATTCAGCAGATTATTTAGTATAACAAAAAAAAGACCCAACAGGCAACAAGGACTAAAAGCTTATTATTGAGAGAGTTACATGCTCATCCAGTCAGTTTTACACCGTTTCAAGAAAATGTCTTGACAACAAGGTGAAACCCAGCACATGGTGTTTTATCGATTTGAGTTCCAGAGCGATGTTTTATAAATCTGTGGCTAAAAGATTCTAGCAGCCAGTAATCACTTGATAGTGAGAAAATTAACAAGATTTTAAGTTTCAGAAAGAAGAATCCAAAGAGCTATGAACCCAGAAACATGTAATATCAAAAGAATAAAAGGCTTACTCTCAAAGAATAAATGCGGACGAAAGGAGCCTCATAGATAGATTGCGAGTTTTTAGACATGAAACCATCAAAACCAAGTTGAATTTGAAGTCTATAAATTACCAAGACAGGTTATGTGTACTCTGTATTTGGCAATAAATGCTCAAAATATGAGCAGCGGGGTGGATCTCAAAGAAAAACAAATGCTTATTATTCATACATTTTGAATGGTGGAGAAGAAACCCACCAACAAAGTCTACATATCATCTAGACAAAAGAACACACTAAATAATAATTAAGGCTGACATTCTCTCGCCCCCGATCTTTTTGCATAAGTTTTCTCACTTCCCTGTCCAGTTCAAATACACAAATAAGGAGAGTAACTATGAGCCTTGATCTCATAGATCTAAGCCCTGATCTAAGGCTATAAATAGTTGCAGATATAGAGTGGATAAAGGGGAAATATTATACAACAACAAAGGACAGTTTTAATAATGATAACATGCTGAAAGAGTAACTACATGAAGAAAAAGAAACCCATATCAATATGGATGCCTATTTGGTAATTACTAGACATAAAATCAGAATCTCTAACCTGTAAACAGCATCAGCATCGCCAGGACTGGCACCCAACAGATGGAGACAAAGCAACCCAGCGGCGATCAACCATCTGATTAGAATATGGAAGTGAAGCATTGTATTAGAGGAGCGTTCAAAGCCACCATATTAGTTGTTGATCCGAAGAGTTCAAAAATACATCCAAAACGGGGCATTCAAATTCAACTCTTTACAAATGACATGCAAATTGCGGGATGCAAGAGAACTCGAGTTGAGATTCGTCGGAGACGGCAAACGCGCAGGGGGGCTGATAAAGTGTTGAAGAAGCCAATTTCAAAAAGGGACCTAGCCTCAAATGCAACCTAGCCTCAAAGCTACATTTCGCCCCCCTATCCCTTTTTTCCTTCGAATTGAAGACTCAGCTCAGGAGTGTGTCTTACACAATTCGGCACATGTTCTGCCAGTTAGTGCCATAAACTCATCATAAAACTTTAGGAGCGGACATTTATCAATCAGCGTTGAACCATCATAAGCTTCTTTAAGGATAACAGTACTCTTAGCACCCTTGTTGGTAATGTAAAATATTCCGTGATGTTTAATTAGGCAGAGTAGTAACCTTGATGGCAACTTGAGTTCAGAATGAAATGCTTCTAACTGAGCAGATGTCAACCTTTTCTCCATGGTCAGACTAAAAACTTCATGTAACACAGCAACCACGCGTTTTCGAGCTTTTGGATCCGCTATATCAAATTTCCTCGCATTCAAATAAGGAGAAGGGAAATCCATCTTTTGCCATCTTATAACTTCTTCAAGATAACTCACATTTGGCCTAAAACCGACTGGAAAATTTAATTTAAATGCAAAAGGTCCAGAAATATTTCCATCCTTGGGAATCTTCAAGGTCTTTGAATGTTGTTTGATGTCATACATTCCATTGCCAGCCAATTTTTCCTCACGTGCAGTTACTGCTAGAGAAGAATCCCAGTTTTCAAGCTGAAGATAGTTATTACCATTGATATCCTTCACTGAGAAAAACTCCGGGTACTTAGGAATCAGTGACTTTCTATAGCCTAAGGGCATACCTAATGCTCCCTCGATATATTCAAGTTTGTCCATCCTAACTCTACAATCAACCGATAGCATCAGAAATTTCTTCATATTATTAACCAATATGGGTTCCATCTTTTCTCTAGCTTCAGTCTCTTTAGAAGCAACCTTTTCAGCTTTCTCGGTGAGCATAACTGCTGGTGGTATCCGGCTACTACCATTTGAAACATGAAAGATTGTAGGGTATTTTTCTATGACAGCCATGGAATTCCACTTCCCAACAAAGCCAACTTCTTTTTCAAGATCTCTCAATGGTAGGAAGTGATGTTTCTGATTTTGGATGATGGACTTCAGTTTCCATATAGCAAATGGCTTCTTATTTAAATCCAATACCCTGTCAAGTTCATGTACTCTGTGGTAAATCTTTTTCTTGGGTCTTTTCCCACCAGATGTCTTGTATCTTACTGAAAGATGTAAAAAGTCATTCAGGTGGGATGGGACTATGTAACTTATGATGCCTGTTTTGTGATCATTGTGAAGAAATAAAGGAAAACTCATGGTTCTCCGAACCATTTGGAACTCAATCATAACTTTACCAGTATAAACACATCTCAATCAAGGTTTCACTTCAGACATACTTCAATCTTCCAAATACAGATGCATAGATGCAGCGTCAGTTGTCACTGACTTGATTGGAGTTATAAGGCGAAGAAGCTACCACTGTTTACTGTTTGAGGGGATCCATAGGACTTGTTCGCTTATATCAGTCAGAGGCAGGGCATGGAAGTAACCGTTGATCTCCCACTGTAATCTATATATGAAAAGAGAGTGACAAAAGAAGTGATCAAATTTTTAAAACACTGCACTATCAAATTAGTAACATATATCTGATACAAACTACGACAACCATCATATGTATTATAATATAAAGCTTCCATTTGCTATTCCTTGTATTTTAAATCGTAGAGTTGCATATGAGGAATTTTACGAAACTGAAAATAACCTCAAACCCTTAGTTCCTTTTGTCCATCCTATCAATAGCCACACTATGTACTGAATTATAGATGAATGAAACATAATTACCAGCTTGCAACAACTTTAGAGCATGATTGACATCGTCTAAAAACTTTTATCCACGAAAATGATAGTGTATCCTAGCAAAATCAAGGGTAATAAGCCAAGCAAAAAAACTAAGCAGACAAATCACATTAAACAGTTCATTATGATCTTGGCTTACATGAACACTGTACTACAAAAGTAGTCATACTTATTAAGTATGCATTAGTTACAATGGTGAATATTACAAATGTGCATAAGTTATCAGAATTAAGAAACAAATGCATCAAATTCAACGTTAATTGGAAACAATCAGAAAACAATTCTTATGGAAGAAGCCCGCAATTAATCAAGGTTATGCTGAAAATGGAAACAATGATAATGAAAATGGCACCGTTTCTTTAAATTCCCTCATAAAGTGCCAATATATAAGTTGTGTTAACAAAAAAAAATGCCTCCAATTTCTGATTTGTAACAATCTCATCAACTAAATGAGAACAATTTCTTCACAATTAAATCAGATTCTAGCCTAAAAATGAAGCTGGTTCCGAAGTAGGCAAAATTCTCAAATGAACAAAACCATAAAACAGCACGACTAGAGAATATCATAGTCCAACGAAGTAGACAATGGAATGAATTGTCAGATTTGGACGTGGAGTGGAGGGACGATTGAGTACCTGAGACGCGATGGAGCTGGTAGTGTTTCAGCTTTCGGCGGTAATCCTCAGTTAGTCGGATTGCTTCCGATTCCATTCACCTCTTCTCTTCAAAACCCTATGTATAAATAATGAAGGGAAAATAAATTACTTTGATTCATATCAGTTTTGATGGGCTTTTCTATTTACTTAAAACATCCGAAAAATCATTTTATAGATAAATTATTTTTTGAATTAGATACCCACGACAGAAATAAATTATCTTTTATATAAATAATTTAATAAGGGTCTGAGTGAATATTTAAAACAAATATGTTGTTATGAGCACGGAAGAAAAAAACATAATTGTAGGAGTGCGATATAACTGTAAGCAACATGTGATAGACCATATAGTCTATATTCATAAAAAAGAAGAAAACTAAGAGATTGAAAAATCATTAAATCTCGTTTGAGTTATCTTCACATTTTTATTCGAAATTTAAATTTCAGTAAAAAAGTTAAGTAGTTACAATTTAAGTGATTGTCTCATATCACAGTGAGAGTAAATTTAATACTAATAAATTAAATAAATAATCACCCATACACTTATTAAATTATTAATATTTATGTGAAGGTTTTTTATCTTTAAATAATTTATAAGGAGATTTCTTCCGTTTCTTATGAGGTATCAAATATAAAAGGTAATTTGTCAATAAAATGATTTCTTTCATATTGTTTATGATAATCTGGACCGTAAAACATTACATTCTTCATTTATTTGAGAGTTTGATTTTTTTGTTTAACAACGTCATTTGAACAGGAGAATAAGATATTGCTTCATGAATAATTTGGTTTTGTACATAAAAGTCCACAAAATTTTCTCAATATTCATCTCCCCAGTTACTTGATCGACAACCATCTTTGATTTATAATTTGAATTTCAAATAAACGGCCCACAGTATACTCATTTGAGCATGCATCTTCAATTTGGTACTTTAATGTCCATTAACTTTTGAAACTACTAGTTGAGCGTTTGATGCAACATACATTATAAATAACATCATTAGGGTTATACATAGCATAGTTTTGATATAAGTAATCGGAAACCTTTTCCAAAAATGAATTTTTCATCCATGTCAGACATAAGAATCTTTTGTTTCCCTTCCCAATTTCTATGCTCAGCTCTTAAGCATCAATTTTCTATTTACCTTAGCTTCCATTTTTGCCATGTGAATAATCAGTTCTAAACTTATCATTACATAGTATGCGAGTCTGATTAAATACATTCAATTTGAAGTGAGTAACACACTCAAATTTTGATCATAAAACAGAGTTTCACTTCATTTTTCCCAATGTTCACATATTTTTCAAACAAATTCAGTGCACAGGATACATAGATATATATGATTCGATAATTGGCTACGTACGAGATGCAAAAGACTGACAGAGTTGTGGGGTGCGTAGAAGAGATCAGAACTCACTGAGTTTGATCAAGGATTGATGGACAAAATTCAATTGGAGTGTGGCTCGTTGAAGGATCAAGACAAAAGCTACGGAAAAACCTGTCACAGGCTGTTGGAGAGCTGAGCGTGTCTCCTTGATATTGTCAGGTGGACATTGATCAAGGGGGAGCAACATCTGAGTTGGAAGAATTCAGAGAAAGAGTTTGACAGTGTGGCCGTGTGTGCTAGATAAGCTGTCGGCAGAAATTACAACAACTCTAATATGGAGTGTGTTGAAACATTCCGTGTACTCCACATTGTAATTAGATAGACTAAGTCTGAATGTCAAGTTTGTAGCTATTCTTTACTGGAAGTGTGTAGGTAGCACGAAGAGAGTCTGTATGATCAGACTGCTAGCTAGTATATGGGGTTAGACTGAGCAAAAGATTTCGACTAAGTGAGAAGTAGAGGTTAGAGCGCTTTGTACTTTAAACCGTGATAGTGAAATCTTGAGGATCAGAGTATGGTCCTCCCCATACGTAGGCTAGTTGCCGAACTGAGTGAAAAAATTGTTTATGTCTTTCTTATTCGTTAGAAGAATAATTTTCGCAAGAAGATACAGAGAGTGCTACAGCAGAAGCTGTAACTCGAGATCAGCAGCGCAGTCAAATTTTAGTATTAATGGGCACGAATATACCATGAGATATTATCTTGCTGATGGTATATATACTTCATGACGTACTTTCGTTAAAACTATTCCATGTCCAAAAGGAAACAAAAGAAAATACTTTGCTGCTATCCAAGAGTCTGGTAGAAAATATGTTGAGCGAGCATTCAGAGTGTTGTAGTCTCGATTTGCAATTACATGCAGACCTTCTCGATTTTTGGATGTGGACACACTGAAATATATAATGCATGTCGGCTTGTATCATTTTGCATAATATGATTATTTAAGACGAGAGAGAATTACAGACTCCGGACTACAACTATGATTCAACTTGAAATTCGCAGCACCTCTGAAATGCAGACTGTGAACAAGCAGTTGCTACAGCACACGCTTGTTCACCAGATTCTGAAGCAACAAGACACGTCAAGGAACATTGATTTGTCCACCCAGTTCGGCCAACTGCCTACGTCTGGGGAGGACTGTACTCCAGTTCTCAATCCACTAATCTCGAAGGTCTCAAAGTACACTCGGTTACAATCTCCACGCAACCTATGCTACTCAAACTCAAGTGGAACCAAGATCACAATCAGAACAAGCTCTGACTTGTCTCTGCCCAACCTACACTGATATCAATTTAGAATAGCTACTGTCTCCACGAACTCAGCCTATTCTAATTAATACTCAGTCACAGCAAGTTTGCTATAGCATCTGCTGTAGCACACAGCTAATGCACAATCTGTCCGCGTTGCTCCTAAGCCTTCCGCTGAGCCGATCAAAAAATTTCTCGAGCACTGAACACTCTGGAATACTCCCCCTCACTCAGTGACCACCTATCACTAGCTAGCGAGAACAACCGACCAGAAACTTGACCGAGTCGCCCCCTCGTCAGTTCTTCCGCGGCTTCCCTTGATCAACCAACAAGCACTTGCTGCTCTGATTTGGCTTCCAGATCAAGCAGCGATCAGACTCTGCAAGTCTCGATCACCCTCAGTACAATCACACAGCTCCACGCGCCTGCGGTGCTCTCAGTGATGGTCGAAGCTCTTCGCACTTGAATTCTTTCCTCTCGGAATTCTATGTATGCTCTTGTGTTTTCTCTCTTAGCTTCGATCATCTTCAACTCTCTGAAGGGCCTCCTTTGAATAGGAACACCCAGTTCCATCATTCACAGTTTTAGCAATTTCCTTCAAACAACAATATCTCCTAATTTGTAGGAGATTAGATTTGATTTGCAAATCTAATCTTCTCCAAATAAATCTTTTCCACCAACTGGGAATCTCCACTGGAATATTCTCTGCTGAATATTTAGAAACTTCTCTGATGCTCTTTGATGAACTCCCAAGCCCTTTTTCCAAAGATCCAGGCTGCTGCTGACGAACAGATGCTACAGCTCCTGAACTAGCTTCTGCTATAGCAGCACCTTGTTCAGCTGCTTGTTCACTTGAGATGGTTTTGTCAAACACTGTCATACTGCATCATCACAACTGTTGAAATTACGGAATAGGAGTTGTCCACCCAATATTATGGAGTTCATACAAGTACATCATCAAATTAAGGACAAGCAATGTCATTTCAACTGCAAAATGATCTCATTGAACATATTTGGCAAAGATACGGTGCCTACCAAGACTGGTGCGGGGGGTCCTCCCATCTGAAATTCCATAGTGCCTTTGTGTTTGTTAAGATAACATTATATGATATGCAGTGTGAAATTTTTTTTGTTCAATGATCTTTTGTTGTGGGCGCAATCAAAACTAAACATGTACAAACACTATTTATATTTAGGCGTTTGATTCAGCAATCTTCTATACCAAAACAAAATTCCAAATCACCACAACAAAGAGATTCGATGCCTACCAAGATGGGGGTTAAGCAACTACATTATTTTTCCTAAACTTTTAGCCTTAACTGAGTTGTAAAAGCTAGCCATTTGTTGCTTTCTTTTTAGTGCAAGATGTTCCTCTTCTATCTTTACTATGGCTTCGTATTCATATCGTCTCTTATTAGAAAAAGTAGACATATGGTCTCTCATTTCGCTAAAAAAAAGCATTTGATGCTTCACTACGTGGCTCAACATCCATTATTTTCCTGTTTTTGGCAGCCTTTCTTCCTGTTGGGCGTTCCAATTCTTCTTCATCCTCTTGCTCACAATTGACACTCATAGAACTTTGAGAGGATCCGATAGCATGTAGGCTCTCATTTGTGGGTGCTCTTACTTTTTTGTTGGTCATATTTTTGGCAAATTTCGCAACTCTGTCCAACAGTGCGAGAATGGGAATGTACTGCCTTGTAGAGTTTGATACATCTCCATAGCTTGACGCACCTGACAAAAAATAATTACAATTATATATAGTGCAATGTTTTGAACAAAGTCAATACCGAAAAAGACACAAAAAGGTTCAAATTTCGTACCTTGTCTACGTCACCTATTCCGCTTTGATTTCTTTCATCTATTTGATTATAGAATCCTTGAAACTTGCTTATAGATTTTTGTATAGTGGATCATTGATTAGTCAACGCTGTTAGAGTTCTTTCACTTTGAGATGATTTGTGCTCGTCAAAATAGTTTGCGATTCTACTCCAATAGCTGCTTTGCGTTTGAGTGCTGCCTTTTATAGGGTCCAAACTAATATTTTGCCATGCAGATATGAGTAACATGTCTTCTTGTATAGAGAAATTCTTTGACCGTCCTTTTATCTACGATAAATACGGTTGAGAGCCTATATCTTCATTGTGTTAGCATCGGCCTTCATTAGGAAATTGTGTGAATGATGTGTTCATTCCGTACAAATATATAAGTTCAACTGCAACCCAACTCAGACACAAATTCAACAACTGCAAACAAACCCTAAATTTCAAATTTCAATATTAACCCAAAAATCACTAAATCAAAACTTGCAAAAAAAAACACCATCAGTTCACCATACCCGAATTACTGAACCAAAGCTTACATATGACAGACCATTGCAAAGTATAGAGAGTAGAGTATTGATGTGGCCGATGATGTAGTTGAAGCAACTGATGAAACCTGAAGCATTGAACCAATGAAGGCAGCCGAAGCGACCACTTATACTTCTGTATAAACCCAAAAAAGGAGAGGAGACTGAGATGAGAAAAATGATTGTTAGATAGCGATGAGAAGATTGATAGCATATTTGGCGATTGATAGCTTGATTCTCTAAAATTATACCTAATTTCACGTCTGCGTTGGCGAAAGAGATCATCTAAATGAATCTGTATCTTTGATGCCAACTGGGCTATTGTAGCTATTGGGCATGTTTACATTACAGTCTTAGAGATGCTCTGACGCCTAAGTAGCTGTGTGGATGGAGGACCATCGGAGGTGAAGGAGTTTAGATAGGAGCGAATGGGATCATGAGAGGAGTGCAGGAGAGATAGAAAGGTGGCGATTAATGTAGGAGAGAACATGTCTGATTTTTAGGGTTTTTGTTTAGCATTTTATGTTAATTGTTTTCAATAGAAGAAATATATACTAATAACATAATAAGCTAAAGTGGGCCTGGATAAGGCCGGGCCAAGCCTAATAATCTTGGTTCGGGCCGGTCTGATAGGTCGGATTGAGTTAAATTTAATGGATCCTAATCCGAATGCAATAATGCAATTGAACTATTAACGGACTAATGCAACGGCTGAGCCGTACTATGGGTTGATGAGCGGTAGGACCGGGCTCCAGACTAATTGGCATGAAGGACTCAATAGCCGGCCTAGCTATAGGCATGAGTTGGGTTGGAGGGGCACAGGGTCCCAATATGTAGAGGCCAAAAGTTATTATTATTGTATATACTGTTTTAGCCCATCCTATCATTTTGATTCATATCATGTTTAATTTACTATTATTGATTTTTACTATGTTCATCTTCTTATTTTCTTTTAGTTTGCTTTCTTTTTGTGGAATACTTTTTTTTTGTTACCGATGATTCTCCCCCATTCAAACTGACAACTTTATTCGAATGGCCAAAGGACGGGAGGGTGACCATTTTAATGGCTACTGGAAAGGATGAATCTGGACAGCAAACACAGATCATAATTCATACGTATTAGCAGCGTTGTTGAAAACAACTTACAATTGCTTGCTTGTGTAATGAAGTTTTCTCATCCCTCTCGATTCAGTATGTCACCCAGATAAGTCCCATCAACTCCTCGACGCTGCGGAACGCCATGTTTTATTCTTTTAAGCTCCTCTTCACTGAGTTCCCAGTCGAGTATTTGCAGGTTTTGGGTCATCCTCTCCTTCCGGAAACTCTTCACCAATAGTGCCACTCCTTGCTGATACACCCATCTCAGTGCAATCTGCGCGCAGCAATTCAGTGACAACCCACTGTGGATTTGCTTGCTAAAAGGGTGAATCATACCTGTGCCACTGATTTTCCCTTAGCTGTGGCGATCTCGTTCAATATTGGATCCTCCATGACTGCGCTGGAGCCCCACAAGGTGCCACCGGCTCCTAGCGGCCCCCAAGCGCACAACTCGATACCTTTCTCCCTGCAGTATGTTAATAAGTCGTGTTGCTGCCATGCAACATTCATCTCAACCTAAAAAAAAGCGACAGGTTAGGTTTGACCTGACTGGAAAAGTTTTGGGTTTCGATGGATGAATATTTGTGCTACCTGGTTGACAGCGGGAGGTATGGAGCAATGTTCGAGCGTCTCCTTGAGTGTTTTCAAACTATAATTACTGACACCGATAGATTTTGCTAGTCGGAGCTTTTGGCACTCCTCCATGGCTTTCCAGGTGCCCACTAGGTCGAACGGGAGCAGGTCCTCAGGTGAAAAGACCAGTCCATTGGACTCAGCTTTCAGCCTCAATGGACAGTGGATTAAGTACAGGTCAAGGTACTCCATTCCTAACTTTCTGCATATTTTCAGAACACAATTTTAGAAACTGAAGCCGACCGTTGTGAAGCAAATTTTCTTTTAGTGATGCTGACCTGAGGCTGGCCTGCAGGGCCGGAACGACTAGTGGCGGGTGAGCATCTGCACAACGCAACTTGGATGTGATGAACAAGTCATGACGAGAAGATATAAGGCCCAAGTCAATAGCTTCAGCCACTGCCTTTCCTAATGGCTCCTCTGAATTGTACAGAGCAGCCGTGTCGAAGTGGCGGTAGCCAGCTCTGATGGCATCCAGAACAGCTGATACAATCTCCTCAGGTTGTGCAAACGGGAAGGCCGCTGTCCCGAATCCGATAACTGGCATTTCTTGACCAGAGTTCAGAATGACGTTGTGTATCATTTTTCGCAGAAATTTACTACTCTTATCTTCCCCCTTGTACCTGCTGCATGTGAAGTAGTAGTACTTGTAAACCAGTGATTAAGGCACTTATGGCTGCGTGTTGCTCATGGAAATGTGGTCTACATTGGAGGAACGTCTAGGCATCTTCTGAGAATGACCTGCGCCAATGTTAAGGTACACTCCACATTATTGTGTCAAATCAGGTTGCGCCAATGTTAAGGTACACTCCACATCATTGTGTCAAATCAGGTCTATTTTTTTTTAAGAGAACTTATGCTTAATTAAACTTAACTGAACTTAATTTAACTTAATTTAACTTAACTTAATTTAAGTACTTTTACAAATATATTTTTAACCTTAAGTATCTGAAATTAAACAAGTATATGGTAATTGGGGCGGTGGTTGTGGGTTATGGTGGTTGTGGTGGTGGTGGTGGTGGTGGTGGTGTGGTTGGGGTGGTGGTGGTGGGTACTTTTTAAAAATATGTTCATTTTCAGTACTTAATTTAACTTAAGTGCTAAAAATTTAAGTTCTAAAGAACAGGCCTGAATAGATGGATGAAGCGCCTAAATGAAACACATTTCTTTTCTTCTTCTTTTTCACTAAAATTTTCAAAATTCAAATTGAGTTACAACTTATTTAAGTATGGGTTGTATGGTTGAACTAATGAGAGTAGATGTGGTTCGTGTGTAGGACCCTTAAAAGACTGGTGCAAAGAGGAATATTTGGACCATAATATTCACCAAAATGATTTGGTTCGTGTGTGGACCCGAACATTAGGATAATCATCAGGAACAGCTGATCGTATGATCGTGAAAATGTTGGATCACACAGGAACATTATGATTTGGTTCGTGTGTAGGATCCTTAAAAGACTGGTGCAAAGAGGAATATTTGGACCATAATATTGACGAAATTGGTTCGTGTGTGGACCCGAAACTTTTCAAGATTTGGACAATTATGATAATCGTTTTCGTGTCATTGTCGTTAAAAAATTGGTGCAAGATTTGGATCATAATTTTGGACCCGAAAGTGATCCCTTATCGTTTTCACGAGCTATAAGCTCTTTGGAATCAAGCTTATGGCTAGATAATGCAAATGACATTCAATTGACAAAACCTACCAGAGTGTACAAGCTCAGTGAACAAGCAGCTGCTACAGCAAGAGTTGTAGCAGCAGAGCAATAATTTTGGCCCAATGAGAAATCTGCCCAGATGAAGTAGCAGTGCAACGGGAGGCTTCCAAATATTCTCACAATATCCTAGTAAAGATTTCCGTGCCTCAAGTTTGAAGATTTGATTGGAAACTTGAAGATTTGATTAGAAAATCAAATCTTTTAAAAAATAGGAGATAGAATCTTGTTGAAGATCTTTTGGGAAAGAGTTCCTAAAGTTGATTTTGATGGAGCATGGAGTTCTTATTTGAAGGGGCTGGGCAGAGCATGACAGGGCATCTGAATAGAGAAAAAAACACAGCGAGAGATTCTATCACCAAAGATTGCAAAACGGAGATTAGAAGAGTCGGATCACCACCGTGAGCAGAGCGTGAGTGCAGAGCAGTGTGGTTTCTGTATCGACTGATTGCAGACTAGCAGTGTCTGGTCAGTGCTTGATCGGAGAGGACCAATTCAGAGCAGGGCGTGCTTGTTGGTTGATCAAGGGAGGTGATGGAGCGTGTTTATACAATCCATCGAGTTGTTTATTCCCATTGTTTAATTACATTTATCGTGTGATAGATTACTTCTTTGTAGTGTTTCACATCGCAGGTGTATCAAGACCGTTTCGAGATTTATGACATTTTTGGAAAATCAATGTGCATCTCAGTGATTATGGTGCCGGAAGAACACTTTAGGCGCGATAATGTCTTCATCGGGCGCGCGGCTAATGTCTTCATCCAGAGCGGAAAGCATTAGATGATGTCAGCATTGGACCCACAGCCCAAATCAGATTTAAAAGCTTGCATGATTTGGAAGTCTGCATTACCTATAATTATAGCTTTGCTACACCAAAGAGAACAATAATTTTTAATTCAGAGACAGAGAAGCAGCGAGCGACGTGCGGAAATCGAGGTGATTTACTATTCACTGCCAAAGTTAATATGAAGCAAAATGGATGAATGGATGGATTTTGTGTCAGCAGTTGTGTTAAATGGATGGATGTTGTGTCAAATGGATGGATGAAGTGAAACACATTTCATTTTTTTTCACTAAAATTATCAAAATTCAAATTGAGTTGGAACTTGTTTAAGTACGGGCTGAATGGTTGAACTAATGAGAGTAGATTGGTTCGTGTGTAGGACCCTAAAAATGTTGGAGAATGTCGGTTTGAATGGTGCTTGGACTCCTTGGCTTCGAAAGATGATGGATTCGTCTTTGAGGTTACCTTGTTTGACAACTTCGGTAAAGTAGTAATTGAACTTGAATTCAAGTAATATCGTGTATTCACTTTCCGAAATCAGTATTTCATTCTTTATATGAAAGCTAAGGGTGTCCCGAAATCTGAAGTGGGATAATATTTCGATGCACTACTTGGTTTCGCTTGTAAGCAAGTAGCAAAGCTAGAGTAAGTAGAGAGAGAGCAAGAACACAAGTATTTTGAGTGTTATTGGATTACTTTTGTATTTTTTCCGATCATACAAAAGTGAGGAAGTCGTCCTCCTTTTAAAGGGAATGAAATGGCATGACCAAAGGATGTTCTTGAGCCAAAGAGATGTGTCTCTTTCAGCAAGTGACGCGCCCCAATAACACATTATCACAGCATCACAAGAAGATATCACACACTTAATGTTGCTTAGGCGAGCGCCTCTAAATGTTGCCTTGACCCGCGCTTCATTTTGTTTGGAGTACAAATTTTGCTCATAAACATCATTCATGTATTCCTCATATAATATATCTAATGTTACATTATATCGAGATTTTATCTCAGGCTAATTAACCCTAAAATCCCTAACAATCCTCTCCCGATTTTAGGATTTCCTTGTGTCACCGCACATCTCAAGTTTAAGCAATTCACGCAAAAGCAAAAATGTCACTAGGATTGAATTTTCGCATAGTGTAGTTACACATTCCAAATACCCAAAAATTTTGGTGTGGCTAAGGATTGAACCAATCAATCCATTTGGGTACTTGAAGATAACACACACATGAGTCACTTCCAAACTCTCAAGTTAACATTGAATCTTAATGGCCCTTGAGTCCCTATCCATTCATGACATATAGAAATTGACCCACAATTTCATTGAAGAGACCATAAACTTCATGTTCAAATAGGCAGATTCTTTTAGTGGATAACCTCACTAGACTGTGCTCCTATAATTAACAATTTATAAAAGAATCTACTAACAGCAGTTCATGCTCAACCTCTTGCTTTTAGGACATGAGCACTTGCTTGAGGATAATCGAAGGTGTTCATCAATCTTCTAGGCATGGGCTTTCCACATTGAACTCGTACCCAACGCTAGTTGGATAGGAATTGGGTGTCCCACCACTAGAAAATTATATGGGTCTTAGTCTCATCCCCGTTACAGACTTAGAGACCAAGTCTCTAGCTAATCCCTTCGTCAAGTGATCGGCTAAATTTTGTTGTGACCTTACAAAGTCAACTAAAATCACCCCATGCAATATGAGCTCTCGAATTGCACTATGCCTCACACCCAAGTGTTGAGAGTTACCATTATATAAATGGCTATATGCCTTAGCCAAAGTTGCAGCGCTATCACAATGTATCATCAATGGTGATATTGGCTTTTCCCATAATGGAATCTCATACATCATGTTTCTAAGTCATTCGACTTCCTTAGCCGCAGCAGCTAGTGCCACAAACTAAGATTTCATCGTCGAACTTGTGATACAAGTTTGCTTCTTGGAAGCCTACGAGATTTCATCCACTTGTGGAGGAGTGATCTTCCTCGTTTGAGATCCAACTTGCATCTGAATACCTTTCAAGTACCGAAGGAAAGTTAGAGTACACAAGACCTAAATTCGTAGTCCTTTTAAGATAATAAAGTACCCTATGGGTTGCCTGCCAATGTTGCATTCTAGGGTTACTAATATAACGACTTAGCTTACCCACTGCGAATGCAATGTCCGGCCTTGTGCTAGTCATAGCATACATTAAACTGCCAATGACCCAAGAATACTCTAGTTAGACATAGGTTTGCCCGTATTAGGCATAAGCCGAATCGAGGGATCAAATGGAGTACTTGCCAGATAGCATTCAAAATAATTAAACCTCCTTAAAACTTTCTCAATGTAGTGAGATTGTGTCAAAGCTAGACCTCCCTCGACCTTTTTAATTCTTATGGCCTCTCTCATATCCTTCATAGAGAATTTAGATGACAATAAATCTTTTGTTTGATTTATGTACTCCATGTTAGTGCCAAAAATCAGCATGTCATCTACATATAGACAAATGATTACTCCATTTCTGGAGTTATCAAATTTGCTATATACGCATTTATCAGACTAGGTCAAGATGAATCCATTGGATAACACAATGTCATCAAACTTTTGATGTCATTATTTAGGTGCTTGTTTAAGCCCATACAAGGATGTAATAAGTTTGCACACCTTGTGCTCTTGTCCTGACATAACAAATTCTTCCGGTTGTTTCATGTACACCTCTTCTTCCAACTCTCCATTTAGGAATGCCGTTTTCACACTCATTTGATGTACTAGCAACTTATGAATACATGCTAGACTAACCAACAATTCAATAGTAGTGATTCTTGCAACTGGTACATAAGTATCAAAGTAATCGGTCCTATACTTTTGTCGAAAGCCTTGGACCACCAACCTTGCTTTGAACTTATCAACTGTTCCATCTACTTTCATCTTTCTTTTGAAGATCCATTTGTTACCCAAAGGCTTACATCCGAGGGGTAAGTCCACTAAAATCCAAGTGTTATTACCCAAATTTAATTTAACTAAATTAAAAATAAATGAACTTAAATGAATTTTTTTTGTTTCATTTGAATTTAAAAAAAATGGGTATAGAATTGAATACTTAAAGAAAACTAAACCGTAGAGAATTGAATTGTAGGAAACATTCGGCTGAACCGGATGAAACATTTAGTTAAACAGGATGAATCATTCCTGAACCAGTGGTTTAATCGATGGGACCATCAAACCCTATGAAGTGTTAAATGTCGCTGCCTCTCTCCATCGACTACAGTGCTCCAAACCTTAGTTTCCGCTTGCCTTCCTGCCGTTTCCCTCTTGTCAACATGTAATGAAAACCTCTTCTAGATCGCTGCTTAATGTTATGGTTTCTAGGGTTGCTGGCGGTGTTGTGTGGTTCGAATGTTGTTGATTATATGTCGGGAGGGTTTGAAATACATAAGATTTCTGGCATTTGGCTTTCATGTCTATAAGCTTGGAGGGGTCGAAATTCTTGGGGTCAATTTTGCTGTATGGGTTTGTTGTTAATTGATTTACAACAAAATCCTCAAGTTGTTGGTTGATGTTTGCTGCTTGCTGACAATTTATTTTGTTGTCTGATATTTGCTATCTTTTGATGTTAATGACTTTGTTGTTTTTTGTCATTTGCTGTTAATTGATTCGGTTGTTTGCTATTTTTGTTGTTAATTGATTTTGTTGTTTGTTGTTAATTGGTTTTGTTGTTTGTTGTTATTGATTTTGGTGTTTGTTTATTTAGTGAAGAAAATATGTTTGGGATATTACTTTCAAATATTTGTTAGTTATGTTGTCTCTAGAAGAGAGTAGAAACATGATGCAAAATCTAGTGGAAATGAAGAGTGGTAGAAACAATAGTACTATTGCTTGGAAACTTGTTGAGAGTAAATATAATTCCCAATTCACCGTTCATAAAAATGTGAAGCATATCATAAATCATTATAGTTGTAAGCATAAGTGGACAACATGGACTGATATGAATAAAATAGCTATTATTGTCTTCAACGAATATGATTTACCAACTGATGAGGAGCTTCAAAGTAAAGGAAGAAAGAATTATACAAGTACGAATTATAGGTTTACATAAATTTTATACTTATATTGTTTAACAAGTGTCTTGATTTTTTGTTTTTAAAAATTTTGATTGCAAAAACACTAAACAAATGGTGCTGGAAATTGTAGTAAAAATTGTGCTTCTAAATTTGGGTCTTTGAAGCCCTATTTTTCGGGAAGATATGCAATGGGTCTAAAGAGTGTCTCGCCAGCATTAGCAAAATCACATTCAACGTTTGGCAAAGGGAAAGGAACGGATATTGAAACAATGGTGGGAAGTGAAGTTGAAAAAGGTTTCAGGGATAGTGATGATGTGCATCATATTCCACATATGCAGCCATTGTCGACTGATCCAGCAAAAAAGCCGGCCTCTTCTAAAGACGACAAGCTCTAAAAAGAAGATGATGAGTTCTAGCTCAGTTTGTAAGACTTAAAAATGGGAGCTGAACTTGACAAAGCATTAAATTTTCTAGAGTTGACCAATGCGCAATGTTATGAGGATAATTTGTATGAATGTGTTGTGAATATGGAGGAAGTAAAATTGCATAGTGATACTGTTGGACCGTTAGGTTAGCTTAAATTTAACTTGGGTTCATTGTGGACGTGTCCCCAAGTACAGTTTGCACAGCAGATAAGTAATGTAATGCAGGAAGGTAAAGTAAGGGACTCGTACATAGAGATTTATAGTGGAAACTCTAGTACAACCGTACTTAGAGAAAAACCACTACCTTTCAGATTTCACTGAAAGAATTTTGAGAAGCAGTCTTTTATTACAGTGTACCGATATACTTTCCACAAAAGACTAGACAAGTTGAATAGCTCGCCCTAGACCCACCTTCTTTCTTTCCATGAATTGACCGGACTGCTCTGCGGACGCTTCCCCTTTGCGTTTATGCAGCAGCTCACTGGACTGGTCTATCGGACCCTTCCTCAGACGCAGCGACGTGCAGCAGCTCGTAAATCGCAGATCGACCTCACCAAAAATTCCAAGTTCTCTTCTGTAGACCGACGTCTTGATTTGAGACTTTGAAGCTCTATTTATATTGCTAGGATCTCTATCTTTCTATTGGATCTTCTTGCTTCCTAATCAAGAAACTTAGAAAGATAATCACTATACAAAAGATAAAGATATTTCTAAATATTTGAATTATGATCATGAAATATCTAAAAGAGAATCCTAACAATATTTTGAATATCCTTAATTATCTTATTTCTAAACAACAAAAGATATGCAAATAATCTATATAGATTTAGAATGTAATATTCAAAGATATACATAATCTAATAGATTTAGAAATTTTATAATTAATGCAAGAATATTCTGCTGATGTTTGTTCTATCAAAACTTGCTGGGTACATGTCCCCACATGTCTCAACAATTTCCCCCTTTTTCATGGTGACAAACATCCTTCCATAAGACAGGTAAATAGTTAAGCAGTACCATAGTTCTAAAGAACACCTTTACCGTACTTCATCTTGACAGTGGACTCGTTCCCCCTCAGATGACTACACAAGTAACTCGGGAACGGGTTCCCCCTCAATTAATGCTTTCATGTCTTACCTTCCCCCTTTTGGCATCATCAAAAAGAAAATAGTAAAATATTGAAGCCAAATAAAGCACTAAACAGTTAACGCAAAATGGCTTAGCTCATATCAAAGTTGAGTGCAGAGACAATGGACGGGTACACAGATTGAAATTGCAAGCACACGATTAACCAGGCTAAAAGAAAGGATGAAAAAACAGGGATTGATGTGCTAGGATGACAAAGAGGGGCTGAACCATGACAAATCTAAGGTACTGGGGGAGCAGTGGAGGGGTCCGTCCGAGAGATCAATACCCCAAGGAGCCTTTGGATTTCGCCCAGTGCCGTATTAGCCTGTCCGTGGCACTCCTCCAACTGACGGAGCCTATCCTCAGTCCTCTGTTGGCCTTTGGCCAACTTGCAAAACTCATCTTCAACCAAAGTCCTTAGATTAGTGGACCCTTCCCCAAGTGTAGCCCTGGGAGGTGGAGTTGGTAGCTCCTTAGTCCATCCTTGTCCGGGAACAAACCTGAACCCCATCTTGTGGGGGGTCGCCTCATCCAGCTCCCCTCTGCCCCCTGATGTGCTACATATGAGCCATCACTAAAAATTTCTCTCTCTTTTTTTTTCTCTTCTTTTTTTTTTCATTTTTTTTCTTTCTCTTCTCTTTTCTCTTTTCGAGGCAGAATGTTCTTGACTAGGAAGCTGTGAAGGAACCGGTTCACCGGCGGCATTTTGGTTGTCCCTACGGTTCGGCCAGGGGACGGGTCCCCACTGATAAATCGGACTATCTCTTCCCAATTCATATCTTCCGGCCAGAACTTGCTAGTGTAAGCCCCATATCCCTCATGAGGCACTCCCAGTACCATCGATAGATGACATCTCGGAAAGGCGTAGGGAATCCCTTCCCGGAGGTAGGTCGCTGCCAGATCCAAATACGCTAGTTTATTTGGATCCTTACATAGATAAGAAAGTTCGTTATCATATGCCAGCGTTCAGAAATGGTCATCCACCTACTGAAATTTATGAAACGTTCAACTATCAACATTCATTTTTGGTGACAACTATTGAAAGATCATTTAGTTTAAATACACTTCGAAGATATTTTGGGCCATGCCTAAGATGTTAGATGCGCGACAAATTGACATAATTTTTGTTACATTTACTTTACACAACTTTATTTGCATGCACAACCTAGAAATACATATTTTATCACATGAGTTGGTGGAGGATACATTTGATTCTAACCTACTTGATGCTGATAGAAAATAGCATATGAATCATGTGTGAAACATAATACCATCTTAAATTATGCAATCAAATCCTGAGAATGAAGTAGAAGATACGTAGGAAGGTGAAGAGATTTAGGTTATAGTTTTTATTATTCAAATAAATGTAATAGTACTGTAATTTCATGTTAATTACTATTGAGGGTTTGTTCTTTATGACTGAAAAAATTACTGATGTTTATTATTTTACTGATATTTATTAATGTTTACTTATTTATTGATATTAGTAAAAAAATAAGTGATAAAGAACACATTAGCAGACTCGAATTTTAAGTTGATTTACAAGTGGACAACTTATCTTGGAACTTAAAGATAGTTACATCTCAAGTTGAAGATCCACCCATGTCAGGTTTGAAGATCATTCATCACGTGAACGGGAAGATTTCTATCTCACAAAATGTAATGAATAACATGCCAAAGATCAAATACAAATAGAAAGGGCAAATTAATGAATAAAGGGATGAACAAAGGTAAGTTTGTAAAAAAGTATGATGACACAAGTGGATGGGTTCATGAGTTAGATCCAATTGCATGTATTTTTTGGCCGATGCGATGCATAGGTTTGATGTCTTCTTTTAACCGATACAAGTTAATTTTGTTCATGGTTCGCAGTTTATATTTTAAAACATGCATCCAAACACACATATTCGTATTCATATATAATTATTGAATAGATTAATGGGATGCCCTATTATATCAGCTACCACGTTTTCACGACCAAATGAACAGAAAATCGACTTGCAGCTGGATAAAAGAAAGGCAACATGACTGACCAAGTCTGAGAGGTCTATTTTATTGATCTACGAAGTCATACTTGATAATTATAGAAGACTTGGCATTCTCAATCGCTTGCATGTTGCCTTGCTCTCTGTATACTCCAGCTTCAAAGTCTTCCGCCTCCATCACTCTCACAGTTGACTTTCATCTCTCTCTTTCTTGTAAATTATTCGTACAACTCGGCGTACCATCCGTTGAAATTTATGTTGATTCCCTCCTCTCACATTGTTATATGATCGCAGAAAGGAAAGCGTAGAGCTGAAACACAGATTTTGAGCAGTGATGAATGATCTCTTCTCCAGTTCCTTCTCTCGCTACCGCAATGACCCCAACTTATCCGCAATGGAAATGGGTGCCATGGGAGGTGGCTTGGACCTCGATAAATTCTTCGAGGACGTCGAAGCTGTGAAGCAAGAGCTCGCTGACGTCGAAACCATCCAGCAGCGTATCCGGAAATACAATGAGAAAAGCAAGACACTTCACACCTCAAACTCCATCAAGGACTTGAGGTCCAAGATGGACGCTGAGGTCACCATGGCCTTGAAAAAGGCCAAGCTCATCAAGGTCCGGCTAGAGGCACTCGACCGATCCAACACGGCAAGCAGGTCTTTGCCCAACTGCGGACCCGGGTCTTCCTCCGACAGGACGAGGAGCTCAGTCGTAAACGGGTTGCGTAAGAAGCTGCGGGACTCGATGGATGACTTCTTAACCCTCCGCCAGCAGATGTCGGAGGAGTATCGCGAGACGATACAGCGTAGATTCTTCACCGTGACGGGCGAAAACCCTGATGAAAAAACCCTGGATGCCCTGATAGAAACGGGGGAGAGCGAGAGCTTCCTACAAAAGGCCATTCGGGAGCAGGGGAGAGGCAGGGTGATGGACACAATCATGGAGATCCACGAGCGTCACGAGGGTGTGAAGGAAGTGGAAAGGAGCTTGAAGGAGCTGCACCAAGTGTTTCTCGACATGGGCGTGCTGGTCCAGGCGCAGGGCGAGCAGCTGAATGATATTGAGAGCCAAATGGCGCATGCTAGCTCGTTTGTCCGCGGCGGAACGCAGGAGCTAGTCACAGCCAGAAAGCTGCAGAAGAGTACTAGGATGTGGATGTGCATAGCGTTCCTCATTGTCTTCGTCTTCATCCTCATTATAGTGCTGATTGCCACTAGAAAAAAGTAGATCATCTACAACTTGTCCGCTTCGCTCCGCTCATGGTGTCTGCATTTTTTCTCATCTGTCCTTGCACGTTGTCTTTGGTTCTCCGTTTTGAACTTTGTTCTGTTGCGAGCTGTAACTCCCTCTGTTGCAGATTTGGGTGCTCTAGTTTCACTGCATAGTAAACGGCGTCGTTTGATTCAATATAATTACATTTTTAACTGTAGATTCCTCATTTATAATCTTATAAATAATCACAATTTAGAAACGGGCTTTCGTAGAGTGTAAGGATTGGGCCTTTTATATTAGGCCCATCCCAGCCCAATCCATATCTATACGAATTGATCACCTTTCCCCCAAGTTGCAGCTTCGAACGTCTTCTTGTGCTCCGGCAATGGCGACTGTAAAAATGATAGGCCAGTCAAGCTTCCTAAACTCTTTAAATTTCATCTTCATTTTTAAACATCAATTTCATCTATTTAATTATTCTTCCGATTTGCAGATATAGCCGTCAATTTCACAGGTCAGGCACTCTATTGCGATTAATATCATTTTTTGATTCACAACACTTTTTGTTAGAAATCACATAAATTTTGATTATCTGATTAAATTTGGTATGAGTTATTGACTTATTATTATGAATGTTGAGCATGTTAAATGATGGAATTTCTTGGTTTTGAATTTTGCTTAGCTTGAGGTGTTGTAATGAGTGATGTAGCTGTAAATGTGCAGATGGAATGTTTAAAGGTATTTATAACGGGAAGCAATATCACAAGGCAGATATATCAGCTGTTATGAGTAGGGCTTGGGGTGCTGGAGTTGAGCGAATTATTGTAAGTGGCTATATGGTTTGCTGCAGCTCGTTGTTTAAATTGAAAAGAAAGTGTGTGGGTTGGCTATGTATTTATGGTTGGTGTGATCTATACAACTACAGGTGACTGGAGGGTCGCTTGAAGAATCAAGAGAAGCTTTGGCCATTGCGGAAACAGATGGTTTGTAGTTCTTTCATAGTCCCCTTCCTGGTCGATACAAATATATATGTATTTATATTTATATATAGAGTGTACATTGACAGCTAACTGATTTTTGCAGGCAGGTTTTTCTGTACTGTAGGAGTTCACCCGACAAGATGCAAGGTTAATAAATTTTATAAGTTTGGTTTTTTGATTAACATGCTTTGTTATTTTCTTTGGGGTGTCACAAATTTTGAATTTTAATGAGTTTATAGGAATTTGAAGATAGTGGTGATCCTGAAAATCACTTTCAGGCGCTTCTATCATTAGCCAAAATGGGGGTTGCAAAGGGAAAGGTAAACTTCAGGTCTTTTGAATTTGATCATGCAACAATCATAAGGGGGTTATACTCTTATGTGTTGTAAGTGTAACACTAAGTTCTGAATGTGGCCATGAAGCATATTTTTATAGCCATGACAAGTGGCAGAGTGGAATGTGCACCTCTAGGCTCTATTGATGATTAGAAAACCTTTACTTTTCGTATCCTTATAATAGTATTCTTAAAAAATTTGTTATCAAACTCTGGGTCTTCGTGATATATTTTTACATTGTACAAAGAAGGTGGTGGCCATTGGTGAATGCGGATTGGATTATGATCGGCTTCATTTCTGCTCTCCTGAGATTCAAAAGAAGTATGCTGTTGTTTGGATTAATTTTGCCAGTAGATATTAATATAATTTATGGTTTCCAACCTATGGATAAATTTTCTATGTTTCACACAAATTATCTATATTCACGTTCTCGTGTAAGGTACTTTGAGAAGCAGTTTGAGTTAGCATATGCAACAAAGCTACCCATGTTTCTTCATATGCGTGCTGCTGCTGATGATTTTTGTGAAATTGTGGAGCGCAATAAAAACAGGTGCGTATTACACATTTTTACCCGAATTTCTAATGAAATATTATTTGTTTGACTTCTGCTAACTGATCATTCCATATATTTCCTGGACACAAATTCATGAAAAAAGACCACCTTGCAAAGTTGGCCCAGTTCATGTACGGCTTATATAAATGATTCAGCATTATCATATGGATTCTATTTTCAGTAATCAGTACCTCAACTTTAGACAAGCTCAGAACATAAGGATGTCAATGTTAGAAGTATAGCAGACAAGAAAGGAATTGAAGAAAAAAGTAGAACATAATTGAGTCCTCAAGGGGGAGAATTTCAGTGTTTGTGAAATGCGATTGATGAAAGTTATTCACTAAATTTCATCTTCACCAGGCATTATTGTGACTTGGAGTTTCTTGGTCTCTTTCTTCAGATTTACTTCTGGGGTAGCCCATTCTTTCACCGGAAGTGATGAGGACTGTGGAAAGCTTCTTTCTATCAGTGGCATGTACATAGGTGAAAATCTTCTTTCATCCTGAGGTGCATCTTCTTTTATATGCATGGTTTATGCAGCTACTGAGTGCATTATGATGTGTTTTCTGTTAGTGAAAATTGCATTCAAATAGACTGTTGACAATGTTGAGTTCAATTTAATACCTGCAACGAATTAGGTGTAAATGGATGCTCATTGAAGACTGATGAGAACTTGAATGTTGTAAAAAGCATCCCTGTCGAGAAAATGATGATAGAAACAGATGCACCTTATTGTGAGATAAAGAACACTCATGCTGGGATGAAATTTGTTAAATCATCATGGCCTTCCAAGAAGAAAGAGAAGCATGAAGAGGTGTGTATTGTCAAGGGTCGAAATGAGCCTTGCCTAGTTCGGTAAGAGTCGATTAATTTGTTATCCACACTTTTTGTTGGAACTCTAAAATTGTGTATCCATCTCATGAGGTATTACACTTTTTGCTTTCCATTAAACATGTGTTGTTTTGTAAGGCAAGTACTTGAGGTGGTGGCTGGCTGTAAAGGCATTACCAATGTTGAGGAGCTAAGCAAGACCATTTACCACAACACATGCAGGTTTTTTTTACGGTTCCACTTTCGTCTGGTTCCACTCCATCTGTTCCGCAGCATTAATTTTATCATCAGTATCTAATTCTTATATATCTCTTGATTTCATTCATCATCTCTTTGGGTTACATTTTTGACCTGAACTTGCTCATCTGCAGGGTTTTCTTTCCACACGATTTGGACACTGCAGCTGATGCCATTCTCTCAGGTGATAAGTAATGACCCGAGAGTAATTCACTATCGACCTTATGCAGTCCTGCGCCTGACTGAAATATTTTATTTCAGCAAGCTTCAGATTTGCACTCAAGAAATACAAATTAATCTCATCTAGCTGGCGCTTGACAGCCTGGTAGTGACATTTTCAGATCGACAATTTCTATGTTACCCTTGAATGAAATTTGGAAAATTTTTTCATACGACAATTGAGAAACAAATCTCTTCCCATGTTTAAAGTTTTTAATTCGATCTTGGAAAATTTAGAGCAAAGAAAATGAAATGAAAAACTAGTTAAAAAATGGCTTTTCCAAGGAAGTTATATGAAAAGTTTATAGAGGGTTCTTTTATTTATTTTTCATGATAAAGCAAATACAAAAAAATATTTTTCTTCAAATTTTCTTTATATACTTCAAATTTTCCACGAACATAATGGGCCATATGTGTTATGGATTTTGTCTCACGCCTCATAAACCCCGTGGCGTGCTCAACCTCCCACTAACAATTACAAATCATTAACAATCAAAGCTAAGCGCCATACCATAAAGCACAAAAGAATGATGATCCGAAATATAAGTAAGCATCTTTGTGGTGTCTCAATTCACTTTTCAAATTTTCTCCGTAAATAATTTAGGGTGAGTTTTTCGAAATTTTTTACTATTTTCACATTTTTTCAAACTTTTTATTTCCAGTATATCCTTTTTTAAAGTTAGTTTCTGTTACCTCTTTTAAAATAAAGCCTCACTAAAAAAAAACTGCGCCTTGTGTCACTATGATGCTGATATGTCAAGTTAGTGCCATCAAGTCAGCAACTTAAGACAATGTGTTTTTACGATTAGCCCCTTATTTTTAACACTACTAAGCAATTCTAAAAGACAAAGAGTTGTTCGTAACAACGTCTTGTCTTAAAATACTGACTGGATGTTACAATTTGACACATCAAATCCAAGGTGGCACAAGGCGCTATTACAAATAATACCTTATTGTAAAAGTATATTTTTGAGCGATACTTTATTAAAAAAAAAGTAAGTCAGAACTAACTTCAAAAGAGGATATACTGGAATACAAGTTTGAAAAAATGTGCAAATAGTAAAAAAATTGAATATTTCCAACTCAATAGGTAAATTTAATTCCAAACATTAGTTCTTTAGATTTTAACCGTAGCTATCAACATGACTAACTACCTCTCAAACCTTATAACAATATTTGAAAAATACCTAAAACAAATGATGAAAGATGAAACAAAGCTTCAAATCACATATAAATTTCAAATTCATGACGAAAGAATTCATCAAGGGTAACACTATTTTAGTTAATTATTTCTAACTTAATTCTTCATTCTAGAAGTTTATAAATTTCCACTTTTTAACAACTTGTAAACCTTTACTCGAATAGATAATATGATGGACAGATTTGTCCATAGATTCTTTAAGCATCAAAACCATGTGTTTCAATGTTGTAGAGTATTAAAAATTTAGTTCCTTCATATGGACAGCTTATAAACCAATGATTGAATAATACCTTAAGGTAACCAAATACACATAAGGAACACTCAACACTTAACTGTAGGACATATGAACATAAAAATATCAAGGCTAAAAGAAGAATCCTTACCTGATTTTTCTTGATGTCCAGATTTTTTGATGAAGCTTTTCCTTCAAAAGTTTTGTGTTTCTTTAGCTACAAATGACTTTCTAGCAAAGTAATCACCTTCTTCTTTCATTTAAAGGCTTGTAACATGTTTATATAAAACAGATTAAACTAAAATAATTTTATGAAGGCTAGTGGCAAGATGGGTAAGTTTAAATTACTTTTATCCTCATCTAGTTTAAATGATTTAGTTAATCCAATTAGGTTTATTCGATTATGTTTTATCATCAACTAACCAATAATTCTACCATTCAAACTTAGGTTAGCAACATATTAAGAACTAAAAATGTTCTAAATATATCTTATAGCAATAAATAACTTATTACTTATTTTACTAGGATCATAAACAGCTCTACACAAATCCATTTAGGATATTAACTTTAAATATTCAACTAGCATAATCTAGATTTCTTATAAATGCATTGCCCAACTTGATTTCCTTTAGAAATTACTAATATACATAAGAAAATATAGAACTTATTTTGTTGATTCAAATCTGTCCATACATTTTCTTAGCTTAAAACAATATAGAGCTTAATCTCTTCTAATACGAAGGAACCTCTCAAACTGTTAATCCAAGTTGAATTTTAGACCATAAAAGTATAATTATATATTTCACGAAAAAATAAAGGAAATGAAGATGTTCCGAGAATTATAAGTTTATGAGCGATGCAAATAAATGTTAACACAACATTTTTTTTATATTAAAACACGACACAGCAAAGCACAAGTTCATGTTCTGTAAAACTGAAACAGCACACCTGAACTGAAAACCAACCACAAACAAGTTCAGAGTCGCCAAAGATAACAATGAGCTGCAGACATTCGTGTTCCTTCTGAATCCTTTATTTCACAACAGATACATATGTAGTGAATACTACATATTAATAAAGCTACTCGGGGTTTTAATGCCCTTCGCCATAGTTGGGGAAGACAACCTCCGATGTAGCGAGCCAAGAATGATTTGCCTTGCAACAGCAACCAGACAATGATAAGACCCTCTTACCATTTAGTAGCCGAAATCTGTTTGCATTACCAGCAGTTTGTCTTATGCCGAACATGATTTCTTAGTCTGGTTATTGGGGATTGTGTTGTTAAGCATTTAAGTTGCAGCAGTTTTGAGCTGCTGCAACCCAATGATTAGGCGCCACAATCCCATGCCCAGTATCCATTATTTCCGGGAGAGGGTGTGCAATGAAGTTGGTGGTGAAGCAGCGAAGGTCTCCCCTGATGTATATACTGGTCGCTTCTGACCCAGAAATGTTTGATATGTCGCTGTTTGCTTGTTTTGGAGAGTTCAGAGTGCCACTATCGGATTGGAAGATATCAGAGCTGGGTGAACCTGTGGGCTGAAAGAGTAAACCACCACTAGAGGATTTCATGGAGTTCCCACTCATTCCAGCATCTGACATCTTTGTGTTCAGAAAGCGGCCACCGCAGCCTCTTGGGCGCCTCATTGCATGGAGATGACGCGATTCGTGCATATATGGCTGTGGAGGATTTCTCACCTTAGATAACCGTTTTTGAAAATGTCTTCATTTTTTACGAATGACAAATAGCAACTGAGAATACCTTTCGAGCTCTAATGGACTTTTTTACAAGTTCTGCCTTGGCACGATGCAGCCTGCGCCGGATGATGCCATGATACTGCTTAGCATTTACAAATATTGGCCCATCATCTGTAGTCAAGTTCAGCGGCAGCATCACACGACCCTGAGCCTGAATATATTGTGGCAGCAGGAAAACACGAATAGGGTAAAAAGGTGTTCGTGTTTCTCAGTAAAGTAAGGCATATAGCAAGACTCCCCTACTCTTTTCATACAGATTTTCATCCACTGAACTTAAGCAACATTTCCGAAGGCAAGCTTAGATTCTTGTCTTCGTTCTGAATGTATCATCACCTAATGACATAATTAAGGACGCTTCTGGTTGTTCTTTTATCTCATTCGAGATATTGTCTTTCCAGATCAATAATTCATTAACAAAATACAGGAAATGGCACGAAGTGTATATTTTGCTAATAACAAGAGTTCAAAAAGTAAAGACGCACCGCCATTCGAGGTCCATAAGCAGACATCACGGCATAAGATTGATCTCCATACGGGTATTTGGAATAAACCTACAGATCATCAACACATATAGTAAAAGGAAAATGTTGACTGGGATAATTCATTGCATGTAACAGATGTTCAGAAAATCAATTACCATAGCTTGACCAAATCCTGAATCGAGATGAGAGTGATATTCTGGCAAAGTTGCTGGTTGAACAGTCACAGATGCTTGGACTAGCTGAGTTCTTTCCCCACCTAAAATTATGCAATGGCTAGTTATGAAATCTATACATGGACGAGGTTCTCATCCTTAATATCTATGCATAAGAGAGCTGGCAAAAACTAGAGGATCCCAAAACTCAGTTCATCAGTTTGTTCGCTATAAAGGCGTATGAGCAAGCCAACCCCCGCATAATTCTTGGTTAGAAACTTAGCCTCTAGAATATTTTTCTTGTCTACTGATAAGAAGAACGAGAGACCTACCGGCTAGTTAGAAAATAAACCATCGGGAGCTATTGCTAAGAATTTAACTAGGATGAAAACATGTTTGATGGATTGGGATGAATCCAGGTAACACTTGATGCTCCAACATTTACCAACAGACTTCAATTGTGTTAACACACACTTAGCCTATTGACTGTCTTGATGACATCTAAAATACCCATACACAAAAAAGCAGAAGCGTTCATACAAAAGATAATCTTATTGAAAAACATACTGCTTACCTGGGGAGATAGTGAATTGACTAGCAACCTCTTTTTCAGCACCTTTCCCCATTTCTGAATGACCACTTTTGGTAAGTGTGAACTCAACAGTACCATGTTCTGCAGGTAAGGCCTTTAAATGCCGAAATGCTTCCGTAGGAAGAGAGTGAGACCACCATGGCATTGTGGGACCTGATGACAAATGCCCAATAGTGTTTTCCGACATTGCTTCGTACTCTTTCAGATACACAGTTTGCATGATAAAATATTCACCTGCAATACAATGGTAAAATAAAGCTACTCATCCTTGCCCAAAATTCAACCACAGCACAGAGATTAATCGATCACCTCAATTTCGATGGATAAGAACAAACTGCGAAAGATGACTGATGAGATCGGACATGAGACTGATTTCAAACACGCTATTCTCACGTACGATTACCTATTTGAAGTAGAAAAACATCTCCACATACAAACCGAATTCAACATATACCCAATTAGTCCAGCTGAAATCAATCCACATGAGACCACCAAATCCAGCTGAAACAACCAACTCACTCAATTTCCAAAAGAAGAATCTGAAGCCCACACAACTCAGGATTTAGTATTTACAATCAACCAAAGCAGGAAACTCGACACAACCCATTAAACCAAAAATCAATCAAGTGAAGATAAACCCAACTCAAGCCAAGCTACAAGGTCAAACAAGAGTTGATTTGTAGAAGAAAACCCCAATTCAAACTTGAAAAAGTTGTGTCATATGTATATATATATATGTACCAGTTAAGGACTTTGAGCTTGAAACCCCTAGCAAGATGGAGATGGAGCCCTATTCGGTAGCAGCCATGTTGGTACAAATGGAGAGGTTGGAAGAGAAGGGAGATGGAGAGAGAAAGCAGACGACCAATATATGCCAATGGGAAATACAGAGCTCAGCCAATGGAGCATCTCACTGTATTAATGTCTCTGTTTTTCTATTTAATTTTTTATAGGAAAAGTTGGAATCCAAAATTTAATAATTGTTATGATTAATTACGAGGTGGTCCTTGAAGTAACGTGTTATTTCTAATTACATTTACGATAAGATTAGCTTCATCTTATTTTATAGTTACGTTGTGCGTTTTGATTAGTATAATGCATGACACTTTGAGATGAGCATGCATTCAAATTTATCCTAAAGTTCTACTTACTTTAACGTTATGTGAATTGTTTTTGCTTGAATATATAACATAGCCTAAACCTCTCGTCTTCGTTTGAATTTTGCCAATCACAACTTCTTGACCCGCCCCCGAACAACTTTATTTGGAATATCAAAATGTGGAGTGTAGTAATTCATAAGCAAAAAGTTTAGATGGAATATCAAAATGTGGAGGGGTGTAGTTATTCAGATATACATATGATGCAGCTTAGCAAAATATAATGATCATACAACGATGTAGTCATAGTCGTCATTCGTACAACGATAAAAACAGATGTAGATGTGTAAAATTAGTATGTAGTCGTCTTCGTCATTTCTAGAATAAAATTTCATGTATAGGGTTTAGAATTATACATCTAAAGAGCATATTGTGTTTTTCAAAAGATTTTGTTTTGTTACTTACTCTATCCAAATCCCTTCGGAGATTCAATCAACACCTTAACCGATCACACCTAATGTAAGCTGTTTTTCAAAATATCAATCAATCCTGGTATGAGGAATGATGTATGGTGCAAGTACATGAATAAGGCAGTTACTATTTCTCCATTTTTGACATCACTATCCAGCCAATCAACAATGACAAGGACTTGGCAAATTGTTTTGGCTTCATGGATTACTGTAAATATAACTTCCTTGCCTGTAAAAGGATCTGACTTGTAAACTATAATTGAACAATATCTTCAATCATGAGTATGAAAACTGCATATCATGTTTAGCAGCTCCATTTTCAAGTTGACAGGAAGACATGAGATGTCCTTAAATCCAAGAGCATCTTTAAACCATACTTGTGTGAAGGGCAATTTATATATAGATACCAACTAGATTCAAAACCCGAGAATCTATTTTTACATAAGGAAGGGAAATTATAATATATAGTATTGTCAATTAATTTGTGCAGCTATGAAACTTTGAGATTAGCTTTTGCTTGTTGTCCCCACTTAGGCTTAGGGTTAAACTAATGGCATTTCGATTAAGGATTAGACGAAGGCCAAAGCAAAGCAAAGCAAACCACCATCACCATCACTAGCATAGCAATGTTTATATGCTCTGTGGAGTTGTCTCATGATGACCTAGCAAGCCCCAACCTGGAATCCAATGGATGATGGTTTGTTCATCTTCTCACTTTATTTCACACTTGTATATATACACATCTATTATATATATATTGATCCTATATCACATGGGAAATCCATCTAACTAACTCTTCACTATAAAATCACAAGGAAGCTAGTTAACTTGAGTCATAAAACCTCATCAAAATAAGAACCCAAAAATCAGGACCCTTTTCCCTCCTCATCATCTTCCATCAACACTGAGTTTGTGGCTTTGAGAGAGATGAGACAAGACAAGACAAACCCTAATGGTGAACTAACTCATGTGGTCCCCTTAAGTTGCAACACTTTGATAGCATTTTAATTTTGCTCATATATCCTCGAGATTAGTGAGCTTTTGCAACATAAAGATTGGTACGTGGCATCCACAAATGGAAGCAGTTGATTAAAGATCTTAAAAGATGCAATTATTAGTGGTATAGTCTTTACATAATTCTAATGCTGTAACATTTTTTAATATGCACTATTATGCTCTTTTTGACGCTAAAAGTTTGATCCATTTACACACTAAAAATCAAATAAAACGTCATAAATAAGTTTTAAGTGAAAATCAATCATGGTAAAAACAATTGAAAATCAGTAAATATCTCGACATTTTATATATTCCATCCGACTCATTACAATTCATAATTTGTTGAAAGTTTTTGATGGACTTGGTTTTAGAAATAGTTTGATGATGGACTTTGTATACCATTTAAAATCAATTGTTTTAATTTTTATAAGCAACTAAATCGACATATTTACACAAGAGAGCATTCATGTGGACTTTTTAATGTATTTTTCTGAAATTGATCGATAAACTTTTTGTCATCCGAAATGTACTTCAATTAGATTAAAACCTTCTCATAAAACTCAAACTATATATAATGAGACTCCTTAATAAAATATATTCATAAGGTACTTTATGAACTCAAATGATCAAATGACTGATCAAAATGGTAATTTGACTTTTAACCATAAAGGTTTCTTTCTTTAATCATGCATTTTCTTTTTCTCTCCAATCATCTATATTTCTTTTTCTTTTTCATTATTTTCACTCAACCCACATTTGTTATTTACCATTATGCATAAACTTTTCTCTTTCCAATTTTTTTAACACAACCCACAATGCACTTAAATATACAAGAACAAAATTCATATATGTATCAATGCACTTTAGCATTTTGACATACATATAACAATGCACTTAAATTTTCAAAGCTTTTCAACATACATGTAGCAATACACTTTATGTTTTTAAAGCATTTAAGGGTCAATACACTTCCATATACGAGTTTTAATTAATGATGCTAATGCACTTTATTTACAAACCAATGTACTTTTTTAAAATTCATATTTCAAAAATCAAAATTCATAATATCCAATGCACTTCAAACAAATAAATCAAAACTCGTCTCTCAAATATCAAACCCATCAAAACCAATAAAAGCACAAAAGTTAATATAAAATGTCTAACATACCCTTTCAGCCCACTACAGAAAAAAATTCTCACTTTTATCTACCGGCACATGATAATTTTGTGAGTTATTTATTCAAATGGCTCACAAAGTATCTTATGAGGGGAGCCTCAGTTGAGAGTATATATATATTGGTGTGGATGAAGACGAACGATTAGAGTCAAAGTCTCTAGAGTTTTCTTATTTAATGTATGTGTGGTACAAGAAATCACAAACCCTATACCACTATATATACAACTCTAAAACCGACATGACATAACTGTCATACCGAACTGCGGGGGCTGCGGCCCCGCAACCCCCAAGCGACGTAGTGAAACCTACAGTCGCCTTGAAATCTCCACCTTTTATCTGATTTTAAGTCACCTGGAACAATCTCCACCTTGACACAAAATCCCATGCGACTTCAAGGTCTCTTTCGCTGCCTGGGGTGTTCCTCCTATAACAAGAGAAGACTTGGATCAAGTCCAAGCAATGCTTGAACTTATCCACTGTGACCGGCTTTGTTAACATATCAGCGGGGTTCTCCGAAGTGTGCACCTTCTCCAGCAGGATCTTACCAGCAGCTGCAAGTTCTCTAATCTTGTGAAACTTGACCTCAATATGCTTTGTCCTAGCATGATATACTTGATTCTTGGCCAGGAACAGAGCACTCTGACTATCACAGTTTAGCTGAACTCCCCCTTGCTGAAAACCCAATTCTTCCACTAGTCCCTTGATCCACAATGCCGCCTTGGCTGCCTCTCCCATTGCCATATACTCAGCTTCAGTGGTAGATAATGCAACAACAGACTGTAGCACATATCTCCAACATATAGATCCTCCTGCAAGCGTAAAGACATACCCTGTAGTGAATTTACTATTGTCGAGATCTCCAGCGTAGTCTGAATCAACATATCCAACCACCGAACTACCACCCATCTGACCACCAAACATGAGATCACGATCAGCGGTACCCTTCAAATACCTGAGAATCCACTTCATTGCATTCCAGTGAACCCTTCTAGGATTAGACATGTACTTGCTGACTTGGCTGACAGATTGTGCTAGGTCAGGTCTTGTGCAGACCATGGCATACGTCAAACATCCAACTGCATTTGCATAAGGAACTTGTGTCATACTTGATATTTCTTCATTTGTGTCAGGACACTGAACTGATGAGAGCTTGAAGTGGTTTGCCAAAGATGTAGACACCGATTTTGACATACTCATGTCAAATCTGTCTATGACCTTCTCTATGTAGCTGTTTTGAGATAACCATAATCTCTTAGAGCTTCTATCTCTGCGAATCTCCATTCCAAGGATCTTCTCAGCTGCACCTAGATCCTTCATATCAAACTCTCTTCCCAATAGCCTTTAAGCTCCACAATATCATCCATGTTGCTCTCAACGACGAGCATATCATCAGCATATAAGAGCAGGAATATAAGGGAATGATTATCAACATGCTTGACATAGACACATCAATCATATTCACATCTTTGGTAGCCAATCTTCAACATGTACGAGCCAAACCGCTTGTACCACTGTCTAGGAGCTTGCTTTAATCCATATAAGGACTTCTTCAATCTGCATACAAGTTTCTCCTCCCTTGCTTCACAAACCCTTCCAGTTGCTCCATGTTCCTCCAAATTTTCATGAAGGAAAGCTATTTTTACATCCATCTGCTCAAGATGCAAGTCTCAGCTAGCTACTAATGCCAACACAATTCGGATAGAAGTGTGACGTACCACAGGAGAGAAGATCTCGTCATAATCAACCCCCTTTTCTGTGAGTAACCCTTTGCTACTAGTTTCGCTTTGAACTTTACTGGCTCCTTTTCGAATGTCCTGGTTTCTTTGTGAAAACCCACTTGCATCCAACAGCCTTCTTACCCTTTGGAAGAGGGACAAGTTCCTAAGTCTGATTCTTACTTAGACTCTCTTTCTCCTCCATCATGGCACCCATCCTTCTTTCTTTCTCCTGACTAATAATAGCCTCTTGAAAACTGGATGGATCATCTGTGCCAACTACAAGAGCGTAATTGACCATATCTTCGTATCCGAATTTGAGTGGTGGCTTGATTGCACGCCTCTGTCTATTGGAAGCAATATTATCTGCATGTCGTTTATCATCTGCCTCAACAACGTTCTCTGACTGCTCATCTGAACTTACTGCTCTAGTACTGAACTCACTAGATTCCCCCTGTGCTCTTCCTAAACCGGTATCAGCCTCAATAACTACATGCTCTTGCTCTGACATCGTGTACTGCAGCATGCTCTTCTCATCGAAAATAACATCTCGACTGATCACCGTATTCTTAGCCACAGGATCCCATAACTTGAAACCTTTCACAACTTTCTCAAATCCCAGAAAAATGCATTTCTTTGATTTGAATCCAACTTGGACCTCTCGTCATTGGGAATCAGAACATAAGCAGAACAACCGAAAATCCTCAAATTTGATAGATCAATATCGATACCTTTCTTTCAAGAGAGCTCCTTGGTGATCTATTGATGAGATAGACCCCCATGTTTATTGCTTCAGCCTAGAACTGCTTTGGAAGCCCTTCATTAACCTTAAACACCTTACCTTCTCAGCAATAGAACGGTTCATTCTTTCACTAACACCATTTTCCTGTGGTGTCTTTCTCACTATAAAGTGCCTCTGAATACCATGCTCCTCGCAAAACTTTTGGAATTCTGAATCAGTATACTCTGTGCCATTATCCGATCGCAGATACTTCACATTCCTTCCCTTTTGATTCTCTACTTCGGTCTTCCAAAGTTTGAACTTTGCAAAGACTTCAGATTTATGATTCATGAAGTAAATCCAAACTTTCCTGGAATAGTCATCAATAAAGATGACATAGTATCTTGCTCCTCCCAATGACTGCTCCTTGGTTTCCCCCCACACGTCAGAATGCACATAGTCTAAAAGACCGTTTATGGTGTGTTGACCTATCTTGAAAGATACTTTGGACTGCTTCCCCATCACCCGGAACTTACAGAAACCCATCTTACAGCTCTTCAAGCTTGCTAAGAGACTTCTTTTGTGCAATTTAGTCAAGCCATGCTCTCCAATGTGTCCCAAGCGTAGATGCCATAGAGCTGTGCTATCAGATTCATATACTGCAGCTGCAGCTCTACCTACAACAGTACTCCCTATCAGTCGATAGACTCTCCCTACTGTAATCTGACCTTTCAGCACTGTTATAGCTCCCTTGCTTACTTTCACACAACATGTGTCTCACTTATACATGAATCCATTCACATTTAAAGTGTCTAACGAGATCATATTCTTTTTCAGAGCTGGAATATGGCGTACCTCAGTTAACGTTCTGATGATTCCGTCATGCATACGCATCTTGATCTGTCCAATACCCACGATGTCACATGTCTTATCGTCTCCCAATCGAACAGAGCCCAAGTTTCCAAATTCATATGTTTTGAACAATTTTCTATATGGTGTCATATGGAACGAACATCCTGAATCCAGAATCTACGAATCAGTATGAGTATCTGAAGTTACTGAAAGCATATCTGAATCCCCACCATCTGAACTATCATTCTGAACCACGTTTGTTGACTTTGAGGAGCCCTGAGAGTTCATGTCACCCTTCTATTTTCTGTTGGGACATTCCCGTTTGAAGTGACCTGCTTGTCCACAACCATAACAGATTGCTTTCTTCTTAGCCTTCGACTTAGATCTCTGTTTCTTACCATCTGATTGCTTTTTCTTCGATCGTCCCCTCTTATGGTTGTTATTAGCATACACTCCATCACCTTGAGACCTATCACCACCGCTATGTTGTCGTCGGTCATGATGAGAGAGCAGCGCAGAACTAACTGTCTCCAGACTTATCGTCTCTTTCCCACACGTAACTATAGTTATAGAAGTCTCATAGGCCGGGGTTAACGAACACAATAAAATCATGGCTTGATCCTCATCTTCAACCTTCACACCCACACGCCCTAGATAGCCAATTATCTGATTGAAGGTGTTGACGTGTTGTACAAGATCTGATCCTTTAGACATCTTCAACCCGTACAACCTTTGTTTGAGAAACAACTTGCAAGACAACGACTTTGACATATACATCTTCTCTAATTCATCCCAAATTTCCTTAAAAGTTTGAGATTAATTACCTGATATATAATTTCGTCTCCAAGGCAGAGATGAATAGTCGATGCTATCTTCTCCTGCATCTCATCCCAATCATCCTGCTTAATCGAATCTGGCTTCGCATCTAACAACGCCTTCTGCATCCCCTGCTGTGTTAGCATGTCCTTCACTCGCTGCTGCCAAAGAGCGAAGTTCCCAGATCCAGTGAATCGCGAAATCTCAAACTTCAGAGAATTCGCCATATGAACCCGTGCCTCTGATACCAACTCTTGTGGATGAAGACGAACGATTATAGTCAAAGTCTCTAGAGTTTTCTTATTCAATGTATGTGTGGTACAAGACATCTCAAACTCTATACAAGAAATCACAAATCCAGAAGATTGCTCTGGTTACGAGAGTAATTGCCCTTTTTATCTGATTTTGAGTCACATGGAACATATATATATATATAGGTGACAACCTCTTTAAATCATTCATCGGATTGTAAATAATAATACTTAGAAGTGGATGTATATTTTAATCTGAATAGTAAAAATTTGGCAAGAAGGATAATCAAGTGCAAAACAAGGACATCTAAGCATAAAAGTAGATTAATTAAGTTCAAAGCAAACTAGTCAACTAGATGAGATGGTTGCTATTCGAAATGAGGTTTATGAAACAAGGATAGTCGATTAAAGAGGCAAATTACAAAGTGTCTTTGGCATTAAACTAGTGCATAATTCAAAAGGCTAATGTAAGAATGTGGATGGATTAGGACGGCCACTAATAAAACTGATTAAGTGGATTAGCATTTCCCTCAACTCTTTTGTCCTATCTCACGTAGTGATGATTACATCTACTCATCAATCATGTTGGATTTGCTCTAATCTTAATCAAAGAAGCTTGTGTACTATTACAAGTATAGTTTTGCAAAAATAGGTTATTAGTAGAATGATGACATGGAGTTTTATTAGATTTTGTTTGCACATGTCATTTATATTAGTTATAATGAGTAAAATGTTATACTTTCTAAGATTGTATAGGATTTGTTGCATTTTTTAGCAACTCATTTTTGCCAAAGACGAGCCATCCTCAATTTTGTTCGGTAAGCACTGAATCGGGTTTTCATGGCAAATCGTTCATCTAATAATGATTTTTGTTGAAAGTAGCTTTTGACATAAGAAGCGTGTAAAATTTCAACGTGAAACGTTTCTGATTGTTCACATATCTTCTCCAATTTGCATCAAGGATCTCAATAATCCCACCTGAATTGTCCAAAAATCTCCACTAATCCATCATATATCTTCACATGGCTCTTCATTTTAATTTATATCATCGAACTTAATGATCTCCACTTTTTCGCCTTGTTTATTTTATTCATCAATGAAGATGTTGGAACTTGAATCATTATTTCTTATCATCGGATCATACCATGAGAAATCATTGTTCTTCATTATTCAATCACGACTCTCTATACAAGTCTCCACTAATTCATCATGATTCACCACAAATTATTTCCAATATCTAATTTAACAATTCATTATAAAAAATGAAAAATATAGAATTTTGAATGTGTTAGATACATACATACTTAATTTAAAATAGCCGTCATTACTGGGCCACCACCGGCCGACCAACTTCGGCCACCGAGTCAGCCAACTCTCGCCACCCTGCCGACCACCTCTGGTCGGCAACCCCGACCGACCGACCAAATCTAGCGGGAACTAGGATTGTGGCCGACCGAATATGGTGGTGACGGCCGTTGGTGGCCCGTCGGAGGTGGTGGTGACCGGTTAGAAGTGGTAATGGCGGCCTGTGATGTTTCGCGCCACGGGTAATGGTTGCTGGCCGAACTCGGTGGAGGGTGTTATGCAGCGAAGGTGGTTCGATGGTGGATTTATGTACTCAACTTATTTATTAAAATGCTACGTGATAAGTGTTAAACATACATATTGGTCGCACCAGCGGTGGCACGGGTGCAGGAGTGCTAACACGTGTTGATTCTTACAGCATGGGTTTGAAGGACCGCAATAATGACTTGATTCCAACTAACCGTATAGGGTTGATCACTAGTTGTGTAGTGTTGACCTCTGATTTCACTTGTACATTATGTTAGATCTGAAAAATAGAAAAGGGAGCTTGTTGCTTTGGAGTTTTATTTAAGAGTCACATTTGCTTCTCTTTTGAACTAATGAGAAAAATAGATTTTCCCGCCAATGCTCTTCTTCCATAATTTTGGGATTTCAATTCGAGGCGTTGTAGCTTGAGTCCGATGCTTGGATCAAAGTTCTTCATGGTATCAGATCCACATTTGGAGCATAATAGATGACTTTGCTGGTTTTGATAATTCTTACTAGGTATGGAGGTACAATCATTGCTAGGAAATTTGCCGTACTATAAGAGATTTATGATCTAATGCAAGGTGATATGAATTTTGCTACTCACTTGGAAAAATTGGTTGACCTACGGAAAGAACGTGATTCAATGAGGAGAATAACTGCTTATAGAATGTATGATGATTGCTTTGATGTATGAACAATGCAAAGGACGGAGAGGAGATGAGAGAATGAAAAGATCAAGTTCCTTATGGGACTAAATGATAAACATCTGTTTATTATAACTCACATTCTAGCCTAGAAGGAATTACCTGATATTATAGTTTCTCAAGAAGAATCACAACGAAGTCTAGCCAATTCTCCATGCATGGAAGCCTCCACAATGTATGTTCAACAACCAAAGTGTCAACAAGGCAATTATCAAAGGGAAAAAATTCAATAAACATTTATTGAATAGAAGTTCCTCATTTGCAAAACGAAGACCTAAACTCTTTTGCTTTCATTACAAGATGATTGGACATACTAAGGAGCTTTGCTACAAACACATTGCATATTCGGGAGAAAGGAGAAACTCAGAGAAGGTGAATCACAAAGCAAGCACTCATAACAAGTAAAGGGAGTGCCAATAAAATGTCTACCAACAACAATAATAAAGGCCAGTGATTCAGATCAGTACTTGAGTTAAGGTATATTAAGTTGAGTACTTCAGTAAATAAGTGATGTTCAAAAAAACAAACTCTTAGGGCAACTATAGTAGGTTGAGCTAAAAGCTATATCAAAAAGCTATAATTTGGCTTTTAAAAGTTTAGTAAGTGGAGCTAAGCTAAAAGCTAAAATTTATTTTTAGCTTTCAAGCTAATTTATCTCAAGTGCTTGATAGGAAAGCTAAAATCATTTTGGCATTCATAAATTTGATATGCATATGTTATATCCATTTTATATAATCCTCATAAAAATTTATTACTCCATGCATGGACATGAATTTGTTCATTTATCAATGTCTTGTATTTGTGTCACGTATAATCTATTCAAAATCTATTACCCCATGCATGGACATGAATGTGTCCACTTATCAATTTGTCATTGCATTTTTATCGTATATAAATTGTCTTTGCATTTCTCACATAAATTGTGATTGTCAATCTTTGCACATACGCATTTGCCATTTATAGACATGCATTGTCATTCATGTCTATATGACTCTAATTTCATATATTATCTTTTTCTCCATGAACCATTCTCATTCATGTCACATGTATTTGTAGTATATGAATAGATTTTGTCCATGTATTTTCCTCATTCATGTCACATGTATTTTATTTATCCTACAAATATCACTCATCACCTTGCTCATTCTTCACACCTCACCGGTTTGCTTTCTCCTCTCTTCTTCAATCTTCCACAATCACTAATTGTTGTTTATCATAAAAATGAACAAAGGTAGAGGTGAATCTTGGAGAAACAACGAAGATGTTGCTTTATGCAACGCCATAGTGAGCATCGGTGAAGATGGTGATAAAGCTACCGGTCAAGCAAAGACTAAACTAAGGGAACGGATATCAATTGTATACGACACTATAAAGCTTGAAAATGCTGTAGAAGAACCGGAGTAGCTTGTGAAGCTCATTGGATGAGGATTAGGCCAGCTTGCATTAAGTAGCGTGAAGCTCTAACAAAAGTTGAAGCCGCCTTTTCAAGTGGTCAAAATGCAACTGATTTGGTAATGTTTCGTAAAACAACATGTATATACTCATCTCTTGTTATTATTATTTTATAAATATTTATTATTACTTAAAATAGTTTTTGATGTGATGTGTCTTTATGTTAATGTAGGAACTACAAGCGAAAATCAATATACTGCTCAATGAACAAGGGATAAGATTTTACATTTGCACATTGGTGGCCGCTTTTGGAACATTCATTGAAGTTTAGTCCACTGATATCATTGGATATAATATAACATTTTCTTCTCCAATCTCTATGGGAGACGGTGAAGAGCATGATAATCCATCCTCTAGCAATATACATGCACGTCCCATGGGTCAAAAAGCTCAAAAATTAGCAAAAAATATATATAAGTAGTGAATAACGTACCTCTTTAATTGCTGATGAGATGAGAAAGTCAAACGAGCTTTACCAACTTGAGTATGAACATGGAAAAATCAATGCTGACCGTGCAGCAAATATAAGTGAACAAGCAAGACTTCAAGCTGAACCTGCATAGGAGAATGAGATTATGTCCAAGGATCCATCACAATTTCCCCCTCAAATCAAGGCATACTGGGAAAGAAAACAGGAAGTAGTGATTGAAAATATGCGAAGAAAAGATGCAGCTCGTGAGGAAGAGTTCTCAAATTGGAAATTTGGTATTTAAGTTATGTAATTATGTCATATCACTTTAATCAGTAAGGCAAAAATAAAATAGAAATGCAATAAAAAGTATGACAAGGATATACAACTAAATTATTTAAACAAACTAGATATATTAAAAAAATTACAACAAGGATATATAATAAGAAGTAGATACTGAAGATATTACATCAATGACATATAATAAGAAGTAGACCTTGTGAGTGGTCACATTTTCAACTTTCATAGGTGGTTAACCAAGTCTTCTTTGAGTTGATTATGAATTACTGGACTTGTAAGGGTATTATAACGGATCATGAAATCACGAATTGTATTAGGATCTCTTTCAATTTCAATATCTTCCTTGTTTTATCTTTCATAAACTTCGACTCTTCTAGGTCTAGTCGGCACCTCGTCTGGAAAAATCTTAATTACATCATCAGACTCATCACGTTCATCTTCAACTATCATTTTGTGCAAAATAATGCATGTCATCATGATGTATTGCAAATCTTCTCTATCGCAACCGCGAGCGGGTCATTTCACAATTGGAATCTTTTCTATAAGATTCTTGTTTTGCTGAGAAGTATGCTTGCGGAGGTGTCACAGGGTTGCGAATAGTTTTTACAAAATTTCCATACTTTGGATAGATTCCGTCCACTTAAGTAATATGTATGACCATATTGACGACCATTCACAAAATATTTAGTATGTGGAGACTTGCCTTGACAAACCTCATTGAAAAGAGGAGACTGACCAAGTACATTGATGTCATTGAAGGATCCGGGAAGACCAAACAATGCGTGCCATATCCATGTATCATAAGAAGCAACTGCCTCTAGGGTAATAGTTGGCTTTCATTTGTAGCTGGTGAAGTGACCTTGCCAAGAAGTCGGACAATTTTTCCTCTACCAATCCAAGCAGTCAAGAGATCCGGCCATTCTTGGAAATCCTCACTTGTCACCCATATTCAATAAACATTGAAGATCTGCCGATGATGGACGTCGTAGGTAATATTTGTGATACACATTCTAAATTGCTTTAGTAAAATACTTGAGAATTTGCAAGCCAGTTGATTCAGCAATATCAAGAAATTCATCACATAGATCAGCCGAAATCCCATATGCTAGCATTCTCATAGCACATGTTAGCTTTTGTTCAGTGGAGAAGCCTCAATGACCGGTGGCATCTACTCGTTGTACAAAGTATTGATCATAATTGACAACATTGTGCATCATTCTATAAAAAAATGTTAGATCGCATTCCATACCTCCTACGAAAGATATCACCTTCAAACTGACAAGGTGTCGTGATGTATAAAGATTTCAATCTCTCATCCATTGCTTCTCGATCTCTCCGGATGACTCTCTGACGACTACCAGATCCACCTTTTTTAACTTATTCCTCCTCGATCTCTAAGATGTGCACACACTGCTTGCATCATTTGAGATATACGACGATTTCTTCTAATAGTACTTTGTTCTTGTTGCGCCATGAATTCATGAAATTCATCCATTGCAAGGAAATAAATAAATAAAGAAGTATCAAAATATAAAATTTATATAGGGTAAAGAGATGTTGTAAGATTGTATGGTTCATATGAGTCGTGAGTATGATTTATATAAGCACAACTAAATAAAATGAAAATATCATCATCCAATCAAAAGTTAGCATAATAGATAGTGGATGACAATAATTGAGTTTTTTTAAAATTCTTTTAATTTTTGAAGTTTTTGATTTTGAAATATTATAATATTTTAATTTTATAACTTATAGCTTATTGCTTATTCCACTAGAGATCAAAACATATTGCTTTCTATCTAACATTGTTTTTGCTTATTGCTTTGCATGATTAAAATAAAATTATAGCTTCGTCTCTAATATTGCCATTGCTATAGCTTATTGCTCTTACCATTCGAGTTGCCCTCATAGAACTTTGAATGAAGTATATATGAAGTTAACCGCCAGGCTTTTACTTAGATGGAAGAAAAACCAATATAGTGTGCAAGTTGTTAAAGAACATTTAAGGTTTAAAGTACGCTTCTAGACAATGGGTTGTCAAGTTTAATGGAGCATTGATCTAGTGATGTTTTGTGAAAGACATGAATATCTGTCACCGGATTTGTGTGCCATAGGTGTTGGATTATATTCATACAGCGAAAATGAATTAACAGGATCAAACCCATAACAAAATAATTAAGCATACATGATTACTGTAAAATAAACGTACCTGAATCCATTGACTGAAAGTTACCTGCAGCACAAAAGCCTGGGTTGGTGCTTCCAGTCTAACCGTATGTCTCTTGGGTCAGTTTCTTTGAGAGTAAGAAATTGGAGAACGATATGATAAACCGGGGATCATAACCCATATTTATATCTTCTACACGAAAAGATATAATTGAGATAATCATGGATTCCGTCTCTCAAAGATTTCCATAATTATCTCTAGGTATCTACACAGTATATTCCACGATTAAACTTATACCTGATAAAATTCCCAAAAGATTTGATCACGTTATTTAAGCTTATCATAATGATAGCACATACAATTAACTGTACACGTTCGATCCCAATTAGATTAATGATAATAATCTAACAATCTTCCACTGTACCGCATGTGTAACCAAATAAATGTATAAACATAAGTGTGCACAAAATTGCTATCATTCCAGAACAGGTATATCAGAAATTATCCAGTCCATTAACTATGCAAACATAGGATCAAGGCGGCCTTCGTAATCACCATCGTTACTCGACCGTGCTTGTCACGTATGTCAACATAACTAAATGACATGGATTCATCGTGGTGCGTAGCATGGAAATTACATGAAATGTGATATTCACATGCATATTTCCAACTGGTCTCCTCAAAAGTGAGATCAACATAATCATACAGAGTGTATCGTGTAAACATAATTTCTGCAGAACATAATCCAAAATGTATAGATAGAAAAACTTATGCATCTCATAGAGCGTCAACACCAAAATACAAACTCCCACTAATCATGAATATCCTCAAAACAACATTACACCCATGTGAGCAGCATGCTGATGAAAGACCTTGGGTGTCAATGCTTTCGTAAGCAGATCCGCTATCATGGAGTTTGTCACAATACGCTCTATGGATATCTGTCCACTCTGTGTCTTTTCTTTCACAACCAGGAACTTAATATCAACATGCTTTGATATCGTAGTGCTCCTGTTGTTATTGGCGTACATTACTGCTGGTTTATTGTCACAGTATAACTTTAGTGGTATTTTAATATCACTCAAAATGCGCAGTCCAGTGACAAAGTTTCGTAGCCATATGCCATGATTTGATGCCTCAAAATAAGCTACAAATTCTGCCGCCATAGTCGATGGACCAACGAGCGTCTGTTTGGCAGACCTCCAAGAAATGGCTCCCCGCAGCTAACAGATTGATGTAGCCTGAAGTGGATCGTCTACTATCTTGGCATCCAGCAAAATCAGAATCGGAGTACCCAATGATCTCAACATGATCCGATCTCTTATACGTGAACCTATATTCTTTTGTTCCCTACAAATACCTCATAACCCGTTTGACTGCTCTCCAATCCACTTCCCGGTTACTCAGATATCTTCCCAACATACCACAATGTACGCGATATCCGGACGCGTACACACCTGAGCATACACCAAACTTCCTACAGCCGAAGCGTACGGAAGCTGTTGCATCTCCTGAATTTCCAGAGTAGTCCTAGGGCATTGGTCGAGACTAAACTTGTCTTCTTTAGCGACAGGGGTGTCCAATGGTCTACAGTTCTGCATGCCGAACCTTACGAGGACTTTCTTAATGTAATTCCTTTATGATAATCCCATAACAGAATAATTAAGCATACATGATTACTGTAAAATAAACGTACCTGAATCCATTGACTGAAAGTTACCTGCAACACAAAAGCATGGGTTGGTGCTTCCAGTCTAACCGTATGTCTCTTGGGTCAGTTTAAAAGAGTAAGAAACTGGAGAACGATATGATATACCGGAAACCATAACACATATTTATATCTTTTACACGAAAAGATATAATTGAGATAATCATGATTCCGTCCCTCAAAGATTTCCATAATTATCTCTTAGTATCTACACAGTATATTCCACGATTAAACTTATACCTGATAAAATTCCCAAAAGATTTGATCATGTTATTTAAGCTTATCATAATGATATCATATATAATTATCTGATTACACGTTCGGTCCCAATTAGATTAATCATAATAATCTAACATTAGACACTTATGTAATTTGTTGGAAGACTGAGAAGCAATTTAGTAGTTTCAAGGTCTTCAGCTGAATATGGATACTGATACTTGGTGATGCTTCGTCTGAAGTTTTATGTCTCATTTGTCTCCTTGTGATATGACCCAGTCTCTTTACTTGTCCCTTTAGCTTGTGATAATCAAGCTGCTTTACATCTTGCTCGGAATTCAGTGTTCCACAAAAAAACAAAACATGTGAAGATTGCCACTTTATTAGACATTACCTAATGCCCCAGACTACCTTGTCTGCTATCATTGGTAATTTGGATAAATCTCCTGATCTGCTTACAAAACCCATGACAAGTGAGAGGCTTCTTCATCTCCCTCGCAAGCTATGGTTTCATTCTCTAGCTTGAGGAGGGTGTTAAACATACATAATGGGTGGCAAGGGCCGAGCCACGAGTGTGGAAGGCGCGGACTTCTTGACACGTGCCGATTCGTACAATACAGGCACGACGACCGTGATAATGATTTGGCTCCGACTTAATTGTGTGTCGTGCTAACTTCTGCTTTCACTTGTACATTTATGTTAGATCAATTTTAAGTGTATAATGAAAAATAGAAAAGGGAGCTCGTTGCTTGTACTTGAAAGCGGTGTGGTATTTAAGCATGGCACTTGCTTCTTTTTTGAACTTATGAGAAAATAAATTTTCCGCCAATGCTCTCTTTCTTCCCCTATTTTGAAATTTCGATTAGAGGCGTTGCAACTTGAGTTTGGTGCTTGGATCGAAGTTCTTAAAAAAAAAAAAAAAAAAAAAAAAAAGGGTCCTAACTGTCAATCATTGTCATTGTTTGACCCTTCATCACTTATGAAAAACAGCTACGCATATTTTGTACCTTCATGCGGCGACTAATTAATTACTGTAAATTAGCTAATCCCTATCCCAAGATGACCATTTTCATTTTCTAAAATAATCTTATATTACTTTAAGAAATCAAATTTTAACTTTTACATCATATCAACACTCAGAATGATAATATGCATGCGTCTAAATCAGGTCAAAATGTCATAAGTTTTTGCAAATTAGGTCAAGCACTATAAAAGATGGCGTCTAAACATTTTCAGGCATCCATGATTGTGAAAGTTGTTATAATTAGATCAATAAAAAAATCATATGTATAATTTAACTATATAAGACCGCAAGACTTAATCTACCCAATATCGCATTTATTACAGGAATACAATTATTAAATCTTTTCTTACAATTTTGTTGTTTTTAGATATCAATCCATCAAAAACTGTGAAAATATGAAGCCGGCAGTCACCGGACCTCACGCGCAATTCCGGTAAGAATCAATGAGAATGTTAAAAGCATGATTTGGTGAAAAATGTAATAAACTACTTTGATCTGTTTGTTGTTTACAGCTATATGTAACAGAACAGGAATTCGTAATTACATTTTTGCACCCTTTAGTTTTCTAAATTACATCACCTACTCCAAACTTTAATAATTGACATAACCTAATCTAGGTCAATGTCATCGAGGGTGAATTTGAATGTTGGTTGAAGCCGCCGCCGAGTCCACTTGATGCTGGCTGGGAGCTTAGGTCGAGTCATGAGTTCCAACCCCCCTCAAGCTCAACTCGTGTAGGAAATTACAGCAGTTGAGCTTAGAGCTGAGGCGAGTCATGAGATCTGCTGCGAGGGGTTTGGTGAAGAGGTCGGCCGGTTGAGTAGCGGAAGGAATAAATCGAGGCGAAATTAACCCTGAGCTGAAATACTGGCGAACAAGGTGGCAATCCAACTCAACGTGCTTCGTCCGTTCGTGAAAGACCGAATTCTTGGCAATATGGAGCGCAGACTGGTTGTCGCAATACAAGGGGATTGGAGTAACAACTGGCACATGAAGATCAGATATTAGCCTGGTAAGCCAGACAACTTCACAACATACTTGTGCCATAGCTCTATATTCAGCTTCTGCTGAGGATCGCGAAATAACCTGTTGCTTCTTTGTCTTCCAGGAAATTAAAGAAGGACCCAGTTGAACTGCATAGCCAGTCACTGATCTCCTTGTCACTAGACATGAACCCCAGTCAGCATCACAAAATGCTGAGAGAGTTAAATCGGAGGAAGACGAATAAAAGAGTCCTTGAGCTGGAGCACACTTGAGGTACCTTAGTATTCTATGTGCAGCATTAAGATGATCTTCTGTTGGCTTAGCTAGGAATTGACTGAGTGTATTCACTGAGAATGTGATGTCAGGTCTTGTTACTGTTAAGTAGATTAGTTAGCCAACTAGTCTTCTGTATGGAGTAGGATCTGACAATAATGGTGCTTGAGATAAAGCCATTTTTTTGCTTAGTATCCATAGGAATCACAGATGGTTTACAACCCAACAATCCTGCCTCATTTATTAAGTCTAGAGCATATTTTCTTTGGTTGATAAAGATGCCAGATGAGGATCTCGCAACCTCTATCCCCAAAAAATAATGCAAACCTCCCAGGTCTTTGATCTGAAACTTGGAGTGTATAAACTCCTTTATTTCTGAAATCAGCTTTTCTGAAGTCCCAGTTATAATCACATCGTCAACATATACAAGTAGTATAATGAACTCCCCTGATTTGCTCAAAGTGAATAAGGAATAGTCATTGAGGCTTGCTGTAAAACCATAGGATATTAATGCATCACTGAAACGACTAAACCATTGTTTTGAAGCCTGTTTTAGACCATAGCGACTTTTGAGCAGTTTACAAACTTTTCCTTGCTTCTTTTCCTCTTTGAAAAACCCAGGAGGAAGTGTCATGTATACCTCCTCTTCTAGTAAATCATGTAAGAAGGCATTGTTGACATCCAACTGGAATAAAGGCCAGTTTTTTGAAGCTGCTATAGCTAACACAGTTCTAATAGTTGTCATTTTAACAACTGGGGCAAAGGTCTCTTGATAGTCAACCTCCTCTTGTTGAGTAAAGCCTTTTGCAACTAACCTTGCCTTGTATCTTTCTATAGAGCCATCAGAGAGTCTCTTGATTTTGTATATCCATTTACAACCAACAGTGTTCTTTCTATGAGGTAGATCAGTAATTTCCCATGTGTTGTTTGCCTCAAGAGCTGTCAATTCATTCTGCATAGCTTGAAGCCATTCAGACTTTTTGCTAGCTTGGGTATACCTTGTAGGTTTAGGTTCAATAAGTATTTGAAAAGAAAAATGTTGAAAAGATGGGGAACAGGCTGAGTAGTTTATGTAGTGGGTAATAGGATATTGTGTTTTTTTTTGTGTTTCTGTGAAGTTACAAAGATAGTCAGTAAGTCTGGTTGATGGCTTTGGGATGCAATGGGATTTTCTGGTAGGCTTAATGATAGGTTGTGAAATGTTTTCTTGGTCTGAGGTATTGTTTGTGGTGAAGTCTAAAATGTCTGGTGTAGGTTCTGGTGAAGGATCAACTGAAAGGGTCTGTGTAGGTATAGGTAATGGGATATTTTGTGGAGGCATAGGAATATCTGAATTCGCAAAAGGAAATATGTTTTCATGAAAGATGATATCACGATTGATATGAAAATCATGAGATTCCAGATTTAGGACTTTGTAGCCTTTTTGACCTTTAGGGTAGCCCAAGAATACACAAGGCTTAGCCCTTGGATCAAATTTTCCTTTGCTACGAGATAAGTTTGTGATGTAGCATAGGCATCCAAAAACTCTCATGTGATCAAGAACAGGAGCTTTCTGAAATAATATCTCATATGAAGATTTATTCCCCAAGAGTACTGATGGTATTCTGTTTATTATATAGGTAGCCGTGAGAATGCAGTCCCCCCAAAACTGAACAGGCAAGTGGGAATGAAACTTCAGAGCTCTTGCAGTCTCAAGTAAGTATTTGTGCTTTCTTTGCACTGTACTATTCTGCTGTGGATTGTAGACACACAATAACTGTTGAATGCAATCTTTTTTGTCTAGGAAACTTGTCAATTTGTTGCTTGTAAATTCTTGGCCATTGTCTGATCTAACTTTTAGCACATAAGAATTAAACTGTGTTTCTATTAGGCTGAAAAAGTTGATAATGACATTTGATGCCTCTGATTTTGAACTCATTAAGTAAGTCCAAGTAAATCGTGACATATCCTCAACAAAAGTCAAGAAGTATCTAGCTCCTGAAAAAGTTGGAAATCTATAGGGACCCCAAATATCAACATGTATTAGTTCAAACAATTTCCCACTTTTGGATTGATTTTCTGGAAATGATTTTCTGCATTGTCTTGCTAGTGGACAAACTTCACAATGAATATTCTGATCTTTACAATTCAAGCTAGGAATATAGGTCTGAAACTTAGTTGACAACTTTGAGTATGGAACATGGCCAAGTCTCTTGTGCCATATGACTGTTGTATCTTGATCATTTTTAATAGAAAGACAGGTCTTGACTTCCTTAGATTTGCATATGTATAGCCCTTGGTATGCATCACCAATCCAGAGTGAAGTCTGTAGTAATTGGTCCTGAATAGAACACCCTTTATTAGTGAATAACACACTGAACTGTGAATTACTGATCAACTTCGCCACACTGATCAAGTTGTATTTAATTGTTGGGACTAGAAGAACATCATGTAGAGTAACGCAATCATTAAGAGCAAATTTTCCAGCATGAGAGACCAAAACTGAATTTCCATTTGGCATTAAAACTCTATATGGAGTAGGCAACCTTTTAACATCATGCAATAAGTGTGAGTAAGGAGTTATGTGAACAGTAGCTCCACTGTCAATAATCCAATCATCACTACACATTTTTACATGAGTTAGAAAGGTGATACCTGCTGCCATATGGTTCTCTTCGTTGCTAGAAGTGTTTAGTAGCATCATAAGTTTGTTGAGCTGCTCTTGATTTATCTTTATTGATTGTAGTTGCCCTTGATTTTCTGTGTTGGGACGTTGCACTGAATCTGTCATTACATTGTTAGCAACTGACTTGTTCCCTTTCTGGTTTTTTCCATTCTTGAACTTGAAATCTGGAGGGTAACCATTTAATTTGTAACACATCTCTCTAGTGTGTCCTAATTTTTGGCAATAGTTGCAAGTAATATTGTCATTCAACTTAAAGCAGATGTCATCTGTGTGACCTGGAATTTGACAATGAGTGCAGTATATATTCTTCTTGTCTTTATTTCCTGAATTGCTAACTCCTTTCTGTTTTGGTTTTGCAGGCTGTCCTGAGGGTTGGAAGTTATTTTGAGCAGTGTACATAGCAGATGTCTCAATGGAAGTACCCTTACTGATGCCTCTATGCATTGCATCTTGTACTATCATTCTGTATATTTCATTCAACGTTGGTATTGGCTTTAAAGCCAAAATCTGAGACCTGATAGGCACATGAATCTCATTCAGCCCCATAAGAAATTTCATAACTCTGTCCATTGCCTTTCTTTCATTCATGCATATAGTTGACTTGCTTTGTGATCCAAGAATGCATAGATCCTTTTGATTTAGTGCTTCTTCCTCACTCCAGAGTTGGGTTAATTTCTCATGGTATTTTGCAACTGATAATTCCCCTTGTTTTAAGGCATATATTTCTTCTTGCAACGTAAAGATTCTAGGGCCATTTGTAGTTGAATATTTGTCTGCTAAGTCAGACCATGCCTTAATAGCATCCTTTGAGTGAATCAGGGATGAAGCAATTTCCTTTGAAACTGAGTTCAGTATCCAAGAAAAAACAAAATTGTTGCATCTGTGCCATTTAGCTAGCTGTGCTGCATCATTGTCAGGAATAGGAATCTTTCCATGTATGAAATCTAGCTTAGATTTACAACCTAAAGCCATTTCCATAGATTTTCTTCATGTAACATAATTGGTTTCATCTATCAACAGTTGTGATACAAGAGCAGTACCACTGATTTCATTTTGCAAAATGTAAAGAGGATCATTGATGGTACTCACATTGCTTTGTGCAGAATCAATTCCAGATTGCGCCATAGGTGATGAAGAATTCCAGAAAATCAGAAATCAGAAAGCCAGCTTTGATGGATGATCGGACTTTGATCAGGCCAAAATCAAAACTTGCTGATACCATGTGAAAATATGAAGCCGCCAGTCACCGGCCCTCAGGCGCAATTCCGATAAGAATCAATGAGAATGTGAAAAGCATGATTTGGTGAAAAATGTGAAAAACTACTTTGATCTGTTTGTTGTTTACAGCTATATGTAACAGAACAGGAATTCGTAATTACATTTTTTGCACCCTTTAGTTTTCTAAATTACATCACCTACCCCAAACTTTAATAATTGACATAACCTAATCTAGGTCAATGTCATTCAGGGTGAATTTGAATGTTGGTTGAAACCGCCGCCGAGTCCGCTTGATGCTGGCTGGGAGCTGAGGTCGAGTCATGAGTTCCAACAAAAACATTGCATTGTATGAAAACCTTTTCTTTGAGCAATACAAAAATAAAAGTTCAAAAAATGCGGCCAAAATATGCCGTGGAATTTTCTGTTGCATTAAAATGTAATAGTTTTTTTTTTGGGCAATTCAATGGTAGATTTTTATAACAGCACTAAATTTGCAGAATTAATTTTTTTTTTTTTTTTTGTGAAGGGAAAATTATTTGTAACAGAAATGCAACGCTTTTCTATCGGCTTCTAAACTTTATAATACATTTGATAATGCTAGTTTGAGACTAATAGTCATAGCATTCAACACCTTTACTTGGCACAACAAACGGGAAGCCGAAATATATGTGGCACTCCACAACACTAGAGTCGAATCGAAATTCTCATTGAGGACGGTGATTTTTTAAGCAACGACGTCCTCGAATGATTAACGAAAATTAACCTAACAACTCAATTAATAAAAATGATAAATGACTGCATGATCCTGAATTAATTACTAATGATTTAAATATGAATTTATCTCAACAAGCAAATTATAAATCTCATGGTGTTGAGTTCTCGACCAAATCCTCGAATCCATCATCGAATTGCCATACTGGTTTCGCCCTTCCATGGGCTCATCAGGAGAGCGGGCACAGCTTCCGACCAGTAGATGTTCGGATAGCACAGCTACCGAGACGCGTACACCTTAAGCGCTATATTCCTCCCTTGATGTGAGAGCAACCAGCAGACAATTCATCATGGCAAGGTCACAATCGCATTTTCTCGGCCAGGGGACAGCCAAAGCCAAATCTTCTGGGTCCTATCAAGTACCCGCCCGTCGAAGATAGACCTTGTCCCCAAGATCGAGAATTCGATTGATTTCCTTGCCAGTCTTCAGTGCATTGAGATTTCCTTCAGGTCTTTTGACGTCCCATACCGCCATCGCCCAGAGGTTCATTTTGAGCTTCAAAAAGAATGTTGTGTGGTGATTTTCCCTTGCATCGACGTCCCATTCCATCGACTTAACAAGATTCTCTTTTGCATTTCCATTCTTCCGCACTGCACTGTTTGGATCTCGAGGATTAATGTTGATCCCGACGAAGTTGTTGGTTGGCGCCTCTTGTCGACCAGCCCGGCTCTTTGGCGTGGGGGTCTTCTTTCCAAGGCGGACATATGGACACACTCTTCTCGATTGCCCTTAAGGTGTTCACCTTTATTTGTCTACCAACAGCCGATCCCGAGCTTCACATTGGGCCTCAAAGTTCTTCGACCATTTTTCAAGTTTCAATCTTCTTTCCGAGTAGTGTCCTTCCCAAAAATATTTCTATGTAGATAATTAGCCGTTTATGTTGATAGTTTCCTCTAAAAATAACATTCAATAATTCTTTTGAATTTGTGAAAAAGATGTTGACATTTTTATACATTAAAAAAGTTTCTCATTACCTTTGGTTTCTTTGAATCGGATCAAAATTTCGTATGTTTTGCAGTAAAAGATTCTTAAAATAAATAACATTTTCAGCAAGTTATTTGAATAACAATAAATTTATGTGTAGTTATTTTTTTGATGAATTTGTAGCTATGAATTCTCTGTTAAATTCATGATATGAGAAAAAGTTGGAGCATTAACAACAAGTCTACAAATGAATTAATAATAAATAAAAATATTTAACAGTAAAATATTTTGTATTTAGAAAAGGGTTTTCTACCATTCATAAAGTAAAAGGAGAATTATAAAAAAGTTGTAGAGAAATATAATTAAAGGAAAAATAAAAGACGATTAGATTTGTATTTTGAGACCTATTTATTGAGTCTCAAATTTAGTAGTGTTTCTGTGAAAATGGAAATGAATAATCTCAGATTTGGTGTGAGAATGGAACTCGTAAAGAAATAAATCCAATTGAAGTTTTGGACCGCTTTAAAGGTTTGAGTTTAGCCACACAATGAAATTCATTTGTTCAGATTCGAGTGGGTGCCAAGGCGATCCCACCAACCCTGCCCTGGTTTTATATAAACTTAAATACGATACAACAAGTACGCACCTTACGCTTCAATATCCATATAGAGAGAGTGAGAGTGGGCATGGGAAGGCGAAAGGTCCGGCTGGCATGGATCTTGAATGCTTCCTCCAGGAAAGCTACCTTCAAGAAGAGAAGGGAATGCTTGATGAGGAAAGTGATGGAAATCTCTACATTAACCGGTGAGGATGCTTGCGGTATCGTCTTCAGTCCAGAAGAGGGAGATCCGGCGGTTTTCTGGCCACCGTCGATCAACGAAGTTCTTGACAGGTTTTTCAGTCTGCCAGAAGCTGATCAATGTAAGAAGATGACTACTCTTGACTCATTCATGCAGGAAAAGGTGTCTAAGATGGAGGAACAGCTTGAGAAAGAGAAAAGAAAGGGTAGGGACGAGGAAATTAGCTTTGTGATGCATTCTATTTTTTCGCAGGCTAAGCCGATTGATTCCTTAACTTTTGGGGAAACACATGAACTTTTTTGGTTTATGGAGGAACTCAAGAAGAAATGTGAGCTAAGAATTCTCTACTTGAACCAACAAAACACGCTTATGCAGCAGCCGCCAATGACGATGCTGTTCAAGGGACAAGCATTTCCGGAAGGAAGCAATTTATGAGATGGAGAAATGGAAAAGAAGAACATGTCATGGATCAATGGCCTTGACAATGTGGCCAGCAGCAGCAACATCACCGACCGGGCATGGGAATTAAACACCCGCTGGCTGCTAAAGAACTTCTCAGGCCGCGTGTCAAATAAATGCATGTCATGTAGTAGAATATTTTCTTTTAAAGATCACTTTCCTTTGTTCCATGTATGATCATATATCTTCCTACCACATGACAACAAATCCCCATTACATATAAAAGTCAGAGTTTTAAATAAAAACATTATTTTATATTTTTCATATATACATTTTTTGTTTTGAATTTGGGCTTAAACTACTTTCACTTTTAGTACAAAACCGGCACTGTACATGAGCATTGCTTTCCAAAATTAATCTCTCCAAAGATAAATGTATATTGAAAAAAGCTATTAGATTGTTGTAGCTAGATCTAAAACTGCACCCCTTTGCATTAAATTCTTACATGGAGATCGTTCCCAAGTACTTATTGGTGGACATTATGAACCTCAATATATCTCTGATTTAATTAAGAATGAATTAGCCTGCCGTCCATATGTATGAAAATTTTTATATACTGCCTTCTTTTGAAAATCAAGTTGACATAGCTTGAAGTTTTCTTAAGAAACTGTCATCTTTTTGGAAAGTTGCTTTTCGCAAAGACATCTTTTTAAAAAGATTTGATTTTATTTGTGTCTTGCTGCCTGCCATATAAGATGATACACTTTTCAAATAAATACTCAATAAACAAGTCTGATATTTAATGAAAGCCGCTCATGGAAAATGCAACTTTTGTTAAAAGCCGCCTTTCTCATGCGTGGCTGACATATGGATGCCACGAGCAGCCAGTTGTACACCGACCGGGCATAAATTCGATATTTTTTAAATCACCTTTGACTTTTCCGTATCTATGAGGGGGTAAGTCTTGAGGGCGGAGGGGATAACCATGAAAGATCATGCATGATGAATCGAACACATAAAATAAAAAATTGTGTGCTAGTTGCTCAAAGAAGGAAGCATATCAAATAAACAACTAAGACTATTCCAAACTTTATCAAACCTGTAAACCATATTTTACCAAAATACATAGGCCTTGTGGAATAGATAATGAGGAGAGAACAAAAAAAGGCAAGTCATGATAATTTCAATGAAAGTAAGAAGATTATTTTAGTAGCAGTACAATAATATTTTAAAATAGTAATAAAATCATGCAATATTTATCACTAATTAATATATATTATTCGTTTGGTAATTACATAATTTCTTGGTCATATATTTTTACCAGCAGTTACTTTTTGGGAGTTGGTGGACAGTTGAATCATTCATTGTTTAGTTCATGGTACAAGCAGGAGTTTACTTAAGTAGGAGTTTAATTATATGAAGCATATAGACAATCAATATGAGTGTTTGTGTGAATCACTTATTATATCTTACTTTTAACAAAAATGCATCATTTACTTACTCCAATTAACTTATTTCCAAAATAATTGTTGGTTACGTATATATTTTTCAAGAAAATTACTCTAATAGGTTAACATACTAATTAGTAATTACTAAATATAAATAAGTTGGAATTTTTAAGAATAATTATTAGTATTTGAATATTTTTTCTTTAGTATTATTCAATTTTAAACATCTGAAATGACAATCAATAATTCGAGTTTTGTAAGAGAGTACTATTCTAGGAGATAACATAATCTCATGAAATCAGCATTATCGCAACATCTAGTACGCAAAAAGGTAATATCGTGCTTCAACTACTACTAGTGCATGCTAATAAAGGTAAATGTGCAGACACAACATACTAACTTCTCCACCCCCACACTTGTACCGAACCGTGTCCTCACGGTACAATTAGATCGTCGGGAAGAGTACTCATACAAGATTCAAAATTAAAAAATAAATAACAAATCCTAACTATGCTCGGACTGCCACTCGAGGAGCGCACTTGTTTAACGTCGTTGGCTTGACGATACCTCCCATCCTCCATCATTTACTGGCTCAGTCAGCTCGAACTCCTTATCAGGTGGGATATCGTCTCTAAACTGAACATCTTTTTACAGCAGTCGAGACACTGGCAATGATGTCTTCAAAAAGTCTTTAACCAACCTGCCATAAAATCCAGCACGTTCTAGGAAAGGCATGATACTACGCTGGTCAGTAGGAAAAGGCGATCCACAAATTAAATCAAAATTTCTTTTGTTTACTTAGATGCCTTCCTCACGCTGTACATCTGACTCAAGCGCCGCATCATCAATGATGTCCAAAGCATGTATTCCCGTAATGTCACGTGGGTATTGCATAGACTTATAAATGTTAAATTTAGTTACTTCCCCGTCTACCTCCATGGAGAGATTACCCGTAAATGTATCGATCTTTGTCTTCGTGGTCACCATGACGGGTCTCCCTAGTAGGACTGGTGAAGTGTCTATCGTTCCATCACCCTCCATTTTCATCACATAAAAATCTGCAAGGAACACAAGTTTCCCTACGTGCACTAACAGGTCAACAACAAAACCCTCTGGCTTACTACATGATCTATCTGCTAGTTGAATAATCAAGTCAGTGGGTTTTAGAGGACCGATAAGCAAAATGCTCGATATAAAGAATAAGGCAACACATTAATCGATGCACCTAAATCCAACATACAATCATCCAATTTGATTTTACCAATTATGCACGAAATTGTAAATGTACCTAGATCCTTACATTTTTGTGCTACCTTGCACTGAAGAATGGCTAAGATGTTTGCCTTAGATTCACCTGCTCAGGCTTCATTCCTCCTCTTCGGTTAGTGCACAATTCCTTAAGGAACTTAGCATATTTTGGGATCTGCTTTATCGCGTCAAGGAGTGGGATTGTGATCTCGACCTTGCTAAACAACTCTAATAAATTTTGATCCGCTGCTGGATTCTTTTTAGGTCTCGATACCTGCATAGGAAATGGAAAAGTGTTGGGCTCAGAACTTATTTTTTCGAAAGATTCCGCGAAAGGTTCAGAATTATCTCCTTTATCTTCAGATTCCACGGTGCTCGCAAGACTGATGTTCAGATTTCTGCTCATCTGCTCTCCTTCAAGCTTCTTGCCACTTATCAAAGTCAATGCACTCACATTTCTTTTTTGGTTACGAATACTTTGCAAGGGCAGCTCTCCTTTGTCATTCTTGAGCTCTGACACGGTGATTGCCAATTGAGACATATGCTTTGACAACTCGGCTTATGCACCATCGGTCTTCGCTTGATTATTCTGCACACTCATCGCTAACTCCTTAACAACTTCTTCCAATGATTTGCTCGAGTTTCCATTACTAGGGCCAGCTTGATTGTAATTTCACCTCTGCAAATGCTGATCAATAGCATTATCGATGTACCTCTCTTGTTGCAGAATGGACGGTGGTAAGATTGTGCTTATTGTTGGTTCTGTCGGGAGTCCTCCTTCGTTTCTCCAACTATAACCATTAGCTGCATGTCCAAATAGTCTCAGGGCCTACCTGTTGTTGAAGTTCCGGAATCCACCCATGGCATTCACATCAACTATCTCATCCTCGTGAAGGGTAGGGCATTCAGCTGTCTTGTGGCTTGCAGCACCACAAAATTCACAAGGCTTGACTCCACTCACTTGCCCAACCATCATCCTCTGCATCATTTTCTTAAGCTCCTTGATTTTGTTGGCCATCTGATTGGTGTTGGAATCCATCTGCGCAACGTTCCTTGTCCTGCTGGTGTCATCCCTTCGACTAGTTTGTTCCGTGAATCGAACACTCTTAGTGGTCTCGTTGATCAACTCTCGCACCTCAGTCGGTGTCAAGTTCAACACTGTGCCACCAGCTGCGACATCTAATAACATACGCTCGAGGGGTCTCAGTCCATCCAATAAATATTCTACCCGCATCCGGGACTCCTAAGTTGCAGCACCTTTGTTCCAATGGGTTGAACCTCTCCATGTAGTCATACATTGACTCACTTGCTCCTTGTTTGATCGTCGCTTTAGCCGGAGGGTAGTACTTATACAGGAACTTCCTTTGGATTTGGTCCCATGTCCTTATACTACCTGAAGCAAAGACAAAACCCACGATTTCGCTAGGTCAGTTAAACTCAAAGGGAATACTTTTAACTTAAACCTTTCCTTTGGAGCTACGTATGGCCTCAACGTTTGGCAGATTCCGTTGAATTCTTGTAAGAGCCTAGTTGCGACTTCTCTTGGTAATCCTCCAAACCTTGGGAGATGGTGCACCACTGCGGCTTTTTGATCTCAAAATTGTCTTCTTTCGGGTCAGCGTTGATGCACCACGGCTGATTCTAGAATGTAGGGGCTGAAAGCTCCCTCATGGTTGGCTAGTGACGGGCCGGTTGTCTATATTATTGTTGAAGTGGATATAGTCGAGGTTATGGTTGACCAGGGGCATAGTCATCAAATGCCTCCATCCTTTCACCTCTATTGTACAGTCCTTGGAATGTCATCCTTTGGCGAGTTGCTGCTCTTTGCCTTTCATTGAACACTTGTTCCGGCTCATCATAGAATGGTGGTATGACTTGAGGGGGTATTTCATCGTGGACCTGATCATGTTCATGGTTCTGGCGGCCATCGCCATTGATGCTCCCTGCATTCGACGTACCGAAAAGTGCAGTAAAATACAAAAAAATGAAAAGAAAATATCAAAGGACCACAGATGGGTGAAAAAGTGTCTACAGCATGAGCGAAACTCGTGAAATCTGACCGTAGGCTCGTTCCGCTTAGAAAAACACCTTATAGCAGCCGATCGGACACCGATAGCTGACAGTGCGTCGTTGTGCGCCTCAAATTTGTATTTGTAAAGACCTGTTAACAACACTTAGAAAGTGGTAAGCAGGGTCGAACCCAAAGAGAGCAAGTAATATATAACTCTAATGGCAATCACGGTCAATGTTTAATACTGAGTTTAACAATTAAGAGAGTATCAGTCAGGAGAAATACACTGCAACTAGTTATCATCGGTCGAAGAACATGCATCAGCTAATGAATACTGTCCTAGCCCAATACTCCTGATAAGGGTATATCGATTTAGAAGTTCTACCTATTCTTAACCGCTAAGTTCTTGAATAAGTTTAACAGTTACTAGACCAACACCACAAATCGGTTCTACCGCTAGGTTCTCCCCAACAATGCAATTTAGTCAAGTATAACACAATTGATATCAACCTAGCTCACTGCTAAGCTCCACTAAATTGATAATCAAAGCATTCAGTTCATACATACAAGGGCAGTAAATCACAAGCTCAAACAACTTTTCATTGACTTCAAACTAAATGTTGTAATGCAAACCCCAGACTGAAATAGAGGTTTAGCTACTCATAACGTCCATCGAATACAATAAAAGCTAGGTTAAGTTTGCTACAAACTGAGTTAAGAACGAAACTGAGCTAATACAGAAAACTCGGTGAACAGTGATTCTGGCCGTGAACAATAACAGTGAACAATGAATAATGAACATTACACAATGAACAGTAAACCGACCGTGAATAGTGATTCCCGGCGACCTCCCAGCCAGCACCTTCTCTCTCTAGCCCCGTCAATGTCGTCTTCCTCAGTCGCTGTCGACCACAATCACTCGTCCTTTTTTCCTCTTTTGTCCATGTTTTAGGTTTAGGATTTTGGGGTTGAATCGGAATTGAACCAAATCTGCTTGAACCGGTTCTGATTGAATCAGCTGGTCTTCAGTTGACTGCTGTTGACTGTTGACTGCTATTGACTTTGAATGAATGAATGACAATGCTCCAATTATGCGATAAATCCCAATGCGATCTTGAACACACATGTGATACGAAAACACTACAAAGGGTAATTGATCTCACACAAAATGTAATAAAACTATGAGAATACACAACTCAATGGTGCGTATAAATACACTCCATCAGTAGCTCCAATTGCACTAGCTGTGCCATCAAACAAGAAAAAAACAAAAAACAGCTAGTGAAAGCTTAGAACTCTGTACCAAGTGTTGCTCTCCGTCAACTGCGCCAAAATTTGACGGCACGGCGCTGTGAGCGCCAAATTTATATTTATAGTCTCCTATTATACTAGAAAGCGGTAAGTAGGGTCGAATCCAAATAGAGCAATTAGTTCCAGAGTTATACTAATAATTAAGGAGGGGTTTTCTCAGAAAGAATGTTGTTTCTCAAATTCAGAAGGAATCAGTTTAGGGATATGCATTGCAACTAGTAATCATCGATCTAATACGAATCAATTAGTAAAAACTACAGTTCTAGTCTAACAATCCTGCTAAGTTAGTGTCGACTTCAATGTTATACCTACTCTTAATCGCTAAGTTTTCGAATAGGTTAACAATTCTGTACTAGTTGATGCATGTTCCATCGATGATTACTAGTTGCAATGCATATCCCTGAACTGATTCTTTCTGAAATTGACAAACATCATTCTTTTTTAGAAAAACCCTCGTTAATTATTAGTAGAACTCTAGGACTACTTGCTCTCTTTTGGGTTCAACCCTACTTACAGCTTGCTATATAGTAGGTCATTGTAAATTCAAATTTGGCGCACTTAAAAGACGTGTCATCACTATCTAGTACTGGACTGTGTAGACAGTGTAAGCTAGTCAGTGGGATCGGACTGAGCGTAGAGTCGAGCTAGGTTAGAAGTAAAGGTTGAACTAGCATAGGCTGAGTTTTGGAATCTTTGTACTTGAAACCGTGCTTAGTAGAATCTTGTGGACTCGGGAGAAGCCTCCCCAGACGTAGGCAATTGCGGAACTAGGTGATCAAAGTGCTTGTGTCTTTCTGGTTCGGCCATAGCAAGATAATTCCACAAAGTGACTCAGAGGTTGCTTTAGCAACCTGCTGATACAAGTCACCAGCAGCGCTGGTAATTTCAGAACTATCTATTGCCATGAAATTACTACAAACCAAGGACCATGGATTGTCAAAAGCAGCATATGGTTCAATTTGTGGGATAATAAGAAATTTACTTGACTGCGACAATCGGATTCCTACTACGTTTCATCAAAACATAAAAATCGGTGAGTGGACTAGACTTGGGGAATATTCGAATTGATGTATGTTTAGATGATTGTATGATATACTATGGGGAGGACGAAAATTTGTTAAATTGACATTTTTTGGAGAACCAAGATACAAAGAGTCACGCTCATCGCAAGGCTCGAGCAATTAGATGAGAAATGCGAGATCCTAAATGTGCTATCTTCCTATCATACCTCTTTTTCAAAAGTCGTATATTAATAAAACAATAACTACACACATGAGTTGGCATTTAAATAGAGATATAAATGACCCTGTTATGGCACACCCTTCAAATGGTGAATCATGGAAACAGTTTGATCATCATATCCCGACTTCTGTTTTGAATCTCGCAATGTAAGAATGTGTTTGTGTTCGGATGGAATTAGTCCATTTGATATATCGAAAGTGATGATGTAAGTATGACAGTGTTTGACAAAACTAGCACAAGTGTACAAGGAGTTGCTACAGCTCAAGTAAACAAGCAGTCCAGCTGAAGTGATCTAGCAGCAGCTGCAGCAGGGGATGCTTCAGCAGGAGCTTGTTCAACTGGCTGTATCAACCGTTCAAGAAGCAGCAGCAACCTGGACTTGTCTTGAAGGGCTGGAATCTCTACGGAGAGCCTCTGAAGTTTTTCTAATTTGCTGTGGAGTATATTTCAGTGGAGTTTACTAGTCAGAGAAGGAGATTTGCATTGAAGATAAATATCAAATCTAATCTCCTAGATTTTAGGAGATAATTGTTCTTTTTGGGACATTGCCTAAACCTGGACATTGCTTAAAGCTGGTGCTGCTATTTAAGCGAGAGGTGTTCAGAGCTGAGAGGTCGATCGAAGCTGAGGGATACACGAGTGCATACACAGAATTCAGAGAGAGTAATTCTTGGTGTGCGACGGACGAAATCTTCGATCATCACCCGAGAGCAGAGCGTGAGCGCAGAGCTGTGGTGATAGAAGCAGTGGGTGGTCAGGACTTGCAGAGTCTGATCCAAGCTTGATCTGGAAGCCAATTCAGAGCAGTGGTGCTTGTTGGTTGATCAAGGGCAGCCGCGGAAGAACTGACGGGTGGTTGGCTCGGTCAAGTGTCGTGCGGCAGTACTCGCTAGTGGCAGGTGGTCACTGAGTGAGGGGGAGTATTCCAGAGTGTGCAGCGCTCGTGGAATCGTTCGATCGGCTCGGTGGAAGGCCTTGGAGCGACGCGGACATTTGTGCTTCAGCTGTGTGTTACAGCAGTTGCTACAGCAACCCTGCTGAGTAGGTGTAGTTTAGAATAGGCTGAGTTCTTTGAGAAGACTGTAGCTATTCTAGATTGACATATTTTAGAGGGTGTGCAGACACAAATCAGAGCTTGTTCTGATTGTGCCGAGTGATCCACACAAGGTTGAGTAGCATAGGTTGCGTGAGTTGTAACCGAGTGTACTTGGAGAACTTTGGTTTGAGTGGATTGAGGACTGAAGAATAGTCCTCCCCAGACGTAGGCAGTTGGCCGAACTAGGTGAACAAACTTTGACTTGTTCATTGTTTGCTGAGACAATTTCCGAGTGAACAAGAGTGTGCTGCAGCAACTGCTTGTTCACGAATCTGTCAAACTGAGACACTGCGAATTTCAATTGGTATCAGAACAGGAGCTCAACACCCAGAGTAAAAGATCCTACAGTGTCTCTGAAGAAGCTAAGACCATGAAGGAAGGACAGAGCACAAGCAGACCTCCATTGTTGGAAGAGAGCAACTATGGATATTAGAAAGCTAGAATGAAAGCCTTTCTCAAGGCTATTGGTGAGAAGACCTGAAGAGCTGTCGTTATCCAGTGGTCTCCCCCAATCACCATGGATGAACAAGGAGTCACAAGGATAAAGCCTGAAGAACAATGGACTGCTGAAGAGGGTGCTGCAGCAACTGGTAATTCAAAGGCCCTGAATGCAATTTTTGCTGCAGTTGATGCTAACAATTTCAGGTTGATATCGAATTGTGACATGGCCAAACAAGCGTGGGAAATTCTGCAAACTGCACATGAAGGAACTGATAGAGTGAAGCTGTCAAGACTCCAGATCATTGCCACTCAGTTTGAGAATCTGAGAATGCTGGAAGAGGAGACTGTCACTGAGTTTAATGCCAAACTCTGTGATCTTGCAAATGAAGCCCATGCCCTTGGTGAACCTATCCCTGAAGAGAAGCTGATCAGGAAGGTTCTCAGATCGCTGCCCACAAAATTTGACATGAAAGTAACGGCCATCGAAGAGGCGCAAAATGTCAGATTTATGAGGCTTGAAGAGTTGATGGGGTCTCTCAAACAATTTGAGATGAAGCTGGTTAAAGAAAACATCTCTGCTAAGGACATGGTTGTTGGACTAAAAGCTGAAGCAGAATCCATGAAGGCAGTTCCAGAAGATCAGCTGAGTATGCTTGTTAAGAACATTGGGAAAAACTTCTGAAGAACATGGAATCCAGAACCGGGAAAAGCTCCTCCTCGCAGAGACAACTCAGAAGGGGCCGTGAAAATAACAGAAAAGGGAAGGAACCGGCTCAGAATAAAGATGAAAAGAAAGAAATAAAGAAGGGAGTCCAATGCTGGAACTGTGCAGGCTACGGTCATCGACAAATCAACTGCACTAGTAAACCGATGAAAAAGAGGGCTCTCTCTGCCAGTGGGAGTGAAGATGAGAAAGAGCTGAGTGAAGATGAATGCAACTTGACCAGATACAGGTCGTTCAGAAGAGGCAGAAAAACTCAAGGAAGATTGAACCAGGATCTGCTTCAGCAACCTTTGCATCACCGTAACAAGAGAGCTTCAAAGTATAAAAAATGTTACAGCTGCGGTCGCAAAGGTCACATAAAAAGAAACTGTTCCTCAGCTCATGCTGGAGTAGCTTCAGTCAGGAAATCTGTCAGGCAGAATCATGCACAGACTCAGCTCCTCGCTCTTGTCAGCACAGCTAGCTCCTCGGACAAGATAAGCTGGTACTTTGACAGTAGATGTTCAGGACACATGACAGGAGAAAGATCCTTCTTGACAAACATTACACCCTGTTTGGAACAACGCGTGAAGTTTGGTAACAGCCTAAAAGGAAGAGTTCTGGGAAGAGGAACTTTGGCAGTGGAAGGAATGCCGAGCCTGAGAAATGTTCTTCTAGTGGAAGGACTAAAGGCAAATCTCATAAGCATTAGCCAGCTGTGTGACGGGACTAAACAGGTAAAATTTACGAAAGACTCTTGCAAAGTCCTCGACAAATCTGGAAAATGTATTATGGAAGGAGCCAGATCAAAGAGTAACTGTTATCTTCTCAATGTGAGTTCAAACTTACCTCTTCAGAAATGTATGCTGACAAAGGCCGAGGAAATGAATCTATGGCACAGAAGAATGGGGCATGTTAACCTGAGAACTCTGAAGAGACTTGCAGCAGAAGGGCTAGTCAGAGGAATACCACAGCTTAAAGGGGAGACAAATTCCATCTACGGAGATTGTCAGATTGGAAAACAAAAGAAGGTGTCACACCCAAGAGTCAAAGATGTAGGTACTTCCAGACCGTTACAGCTGATTCACATGGACCTGATGGGACCAATGGAGGTTGAGAGTCTGGGCAGAAAGAGGTATGCTTTTGTTTGTGTTGATGACTACTCCAGATACTGTGAAAGTTATAGTGTCCCTGGTGTCTCGCCTAGAGCAAGAGAAAGACCTCAGAATCAGCAGCATCCGCAGTGATCATGGTAGGGAATTTGAAAACGAAGCTATGGATGAGTTCTGTCGTCAAAGGGGTATCTCTCATCAGTACTCTTCTCCCATCACTCCTCAGCAGAATGGTGTAGTGGAACGAAAGAATCGAATAATTCAAGAAATGGCCAGAGTCATGATTCATGCTAAGAGAGTTCCCCTGAGATTTTGGGCAGAGGCTATGAACACCGCATGTTATATCATCAATAGAGTCACCTTACGGAGAGGAACCAATCAGACCTGCTATGAGCTCTGGAATCAGAAGAAGCCCACTGTTAAATACTTCCACATCTTTGGAAGTGAGTGTTTCATTCTGAGAGATCGGGAGTATAGAAAGAAACTCGACCCTAAGAGTGATCCTGGATTGTTCTTGGGTTATTCAACAAACAGCAGGGCTTATCGAGTATATAACCAGCGGATAAATACAGTCATGGAATCAATTAATGTTGTTGTAAATGATGCAGAAGAAGTTTCTGCTCCTGATACTGACACTGGTGATGAAGACTCTGATCTTGAAGAAGTGTCTGACAGACAGACCAGAAGTGAACAAGCTGCGGTTCCAGCAGATGCTACAGCAAGTGCTGAAGTAGAAATTCCAGATGTTCAATTAGAAAGCCTGTCTGATGATCTGCACACTGAGGCTCCTGATCCACCTTCAAGGCAGCCCCCAAAGAAGATTCAGAAGAATCATCCCCTGACAAATGTGATTGGGGATCCCGCAGACAAAAGAAGGACCAGAAGCCATGCTTACCTCAATACATGTTTTATGTCCAGCATTGAACCCAAGAATTTCAAGGAAGCCATGAGTGATGAATTCTGGATGATGGCTATGCAAGAGGAACTGGCAGAGTTCGAAAGACACGATGTCTGGGATCTGGTGGACAGACCAAATGGAGTGAATATCATAGGCACAAAGTGGATCTTCAAAAACAAGACTGATGAGAAGGGAAACATCACAAGAAATAAGGCCCGTCTGGTTGCTCAGGGATTTACTCAGATTGAGGGCCTGGATTTTGAAGAAACATTTGCTCCAGTTGCTCGCCTGGAGGCCATTAGACTTCTTCTAGCCATGTCATGTTTTCTTGGGTTTAAACTGTATCAAATGGATGTCAAAAGCGCTTTCCTGAACGGAGACCTGTCTAAAGAAGTTTATGTCACTCAGCCAAAAGGTTTTGAAGATCCTCATTTCTCAGAGCATGTTTACAAGTTGAAGAAAGCTCTATACGGACTGAAACAGGCTCCTCGGGCATGGTATGAGAGGTTGACAGTGTTCTTGGAAAAACATGGCTACAAACGAGGGGGAGCTGATAAGACTCTTTTTGTCAAGAGAACCAAGTCAGATGTGCTCATTGCACAAATCTATGTGGATGATATTGTTTTTGGTTCAAAGTCTCAGCACTTGGTGAAGCAGTTTGTGAATCACATGCAGCAGGAATTTCAAATGAGTATGGTTGGAGAGCTGTCATACTTTCTTGGCCTGGAGATTACCCAGAAAGAAGATGGCATTTTCATTGCTCAAAGCAAATACAGCAAGAACCTTGTGCAGAAATTCCAGCTAGATAAGGCCAGTCACAAATGAACCCCAGCTGCCACTCATGTCAAGGCCATCAAAGATGAACATGGCATGGAAGTGAGTCAGACAATCTACAGAAGCATGATTGGGAGCTTATTGTACCTGACTGCCAGCCGCCCTGACATTTCCTTCGCAGTAGGAGTCTGTGCCAGATTTCAAGCCTCTCCCAAGGATAGTCACCTACAGTTGGTCAAGCGAATCATTCGGTATGTGGGAGGAACTGTGAATTATGGCCTTTGGTATACTAAGGACACAAATGCTAATCTGGTAGGATACAGTGATGCGGACTGGGCTGGATGCTCCGAGGACAGGAAGAGCACTTCAGGAGGATGCTTCTTCTTAGGAAATAATCTGATGTCCTGGTTCAGCAGGAAGCAAAACAGCATTTCACTGTCCACTGCCGAGGCTGAATACATTGCTGCTGGGAGCTGCTGTGCACAAATGCTGTGGATGAAGCAAATGCTGAGTGAGTATGGTCTTCATCAGGATGAAATGACTCTCTACTGTGACAATATGTATGCCATCAGCATATCTAAGAATCCGGTGCAGCACAGCAGAACCAAGCACATTGACATTCGCCATCATTTCATCCGTGATCTTGTTGAAAAGAAGACCATTGCACTACAACATGTTGTGTCTGCCAAACAACTTGCTGATATCTTCAAAAAAGCTTTGGACGAAGTCCGGTTCGAAGCCTTGAGAGCCTCTCTAGGGCTCTGCGTGTTGCCTCCATAATTCAGCCAGGAGCACCCCCTTGTCATTTATTCCAAAAAGGGGGAGGAGAAGAGCAGGCTAAGAAGTGGAGGTGAAGGAAAATTCTTCAACAAAATCTCTGGTGGGTTTTGTCAAAATGCCAAGGGGGAGATTGATGATGTAAGTATGGCAGTGTTTGACAAAACCAACACAAGTGTACAAGGAGTTGCTACAGCTCAAGTAAACAAGCAGTCCAGCTGAAGTGATCTAGCAGCAGCTGCAGCAGGGGATGCTTCAGCAGGAGCTTGTTCAACTGGCTGTAATAAGCAGCAGCAACCTGGACTTGTCTTGAAGGGCTGGAATCTCTACGGAGAGCCTCTGAAGTTTTTCTAATTTGCTGTGGAGTATATTCCAGTGGAGTTTACTAGTCAGAGAAGGAGATTTGCATTGAAGATAAATATCAAATCTAATCTCCTAGATTTTAGGAGATAATTGTTCTTTTTGGGACATTGCCGAAACCTGGACATTGCTTAAAGCTGGTGCTGCTATTTAAGCGAGAGGTGTTCAGAGCTGAGAGGTCGATCGAAGCTGAGGGATACACGAGTGCATACACAGAATTCAGAGAGAGCAATTCTTGGTGTGCGACGGACGAAATCTTCGATCATCACCCGAGAGCAGAGCGTGAGCGCAGAGCTGTGGTGATAGAAGCAGTGGGTGGTCAGGACTTGCAGAGTCTGATCCAAGCTTGATCTGGAAGCCAATTCAGAGCAGTGGTGCTTGTTGGTTGATTAAGGGCAGCCGCGGAAGAACTGACGGGTGGTTGGCTCGGTCAAGTGTCGTGCGGCAGTACTCGCTAGTGGCAGGTGGTCACTGAGTGAGGGGGAGTATTCCAGAGTGTGCAGCGCTCGTGGAATCGTTCGATCGGCTCGGTGGAAGGCCTTGGAGCGACGCGGACATTTGTGCTTCAGCTGTGTGTTACAGCAGTTGCTACAGCAACCCTGCTGAGTAGGTGTAGTTTAGAATAGGCTGAGTTCTTTGAGAAGACTGTAGCTATTCTAGATTGACATATTTTAGAGGGTGTGCAGACACAAATCAGAGCTTGTTCTGATTGTGCCGAGTGATCCACACAAGGTTGAGTAGCATAGGTTGCGTGAGTTGTAACCGAGTGTACTTGGAGAACTTTGGTTTGAGTGGATTGAGAACTGGAGAATAGTCCTCCCCAAACGTAGGCAGTTGGCCGAACTGGGTGAACAAACTTTGACTTGTTCATTGTTTGCTGAGACAATTTCCGAGTGAACAAGAGTGTGCTGCAGCAACTGCTTGTTCACGAATCTGTCGAACTGAGACACTGCGAATTTCAGAAAGAAAGATACATTCATACTGACCTCTAATGTTGACGACTTATGCTCGTATGGTTGTGCATAAAAACGAGATATATATGGCTGGTTGTCTTAATTTCATGGCCCAAAAATCCTAAGAAATGGATTGATATATATTTGCATCCTTTGATCAATGATTTTCTCACTTTATGGAATGTTGGAGTTGATACATTTGATGCGTACAATAAGCAAAATTTCAAAATGAGGGTTGTTTTAATGTGGACATTGTCAGATTTTCCTCCTACGGTATGTTATCTTAAAGGTCAGCCCAGGGACGACTAGATTGTCCATATTATATAGAACACACGAAGACGTCTGTGCTTAAGATTTAGAGGAAAGTTTCTTATTTTCATTGACATGAGAGGTTTTTGCCTGAAAACCATTTGTACATGCAAAACAGTCAAAGTTTCTTTCGGGGACAGTTAAAACACAATCCTTTAGTAGATATGCGTAATGGTCACATAGTTATGAAAGAGTATGTCATATGAAGACGGTATCTTAACACTGCACAAATGAGAAACTATCGAATTTTGGTAACTAGCACAATTGGACAAAGAAAAACATATTTTAGGAGTTGCCTTACTGGGGCGGATATGAAATTAATGCACAATCTAGATGTCATGCACATTGAAAAAATTTATATTTGAAAAATATCTTTAACACCATGATGAACGTCAAAGGAGAATTGAAGAACAATGGAAATAAGGGTATGTTATTTTGTACTTATATAAATACAAATAAGTAAATATCAGTATATATCAGTAAATATAAATATATAACAGTAAATTACTATTCATCATCTCTTTCCTACCATCATCACAACACCACACCACCCATACCACAACACCACCACCCCAACCACAACACCACTTCTACCACCACTACCACGACACCACCACCCCAACATTGGTGACATAAATGTTGGTTGCATGAGTCATTCAGAAAACTGGATCTCGATTTTCTTCCCCAATTTTATTGGTAAAGAAGAAGGATGGGATTTGGCACTTTTATATTGATTATAGAGATTTGAATCAAATCATGGTTAAAGATCGATTTCCAATTCCAACGTTTGATGAGGTGCTTGATGAGCTCACCGGTGCTACTATTTTTTCTAAGCTTCATCTTCGTGTCGGGTATCATCAGATAGGAATGAGAGAAGATGATGTTTACAAGATAGCTTTTTGGACACAACAAGGACATTAAGCTCTTGTTATTTCGTTTAAATTGATAAATGCACCTTCTACTTTTCAGGCTACAATGAACAAAATTTTTGCTTCGTTCTTACGTCGATTTATAGCTGTATTTTTTGATGATATACTGATCTATAGTAAGGGGGTGGATGATCATCAGGGGCACCTTCATGAGGTGTTACAAGTGCTACAACACAATAAATTTAATGCAAAGTTTTCTAAGTGTTCTTTTTGTAGAACTACTATTGACTACTTGAGTCATGTAGTGTCGGCCAAGGGGGTTCAGCCAGATCCTGAGAAAATTGAGGCCATGGTATCTTGGCTAGCCCGCGTATTGTTAAACAAGTGAGGGAATTTCTGGGTTTAACTAGATATTACAGTCGATTTCTAAGACATTATGCTTCAATTTCTCATGCATTAACTGAGCTACTAAAAGAAGGGCCTTTGAGTGGGGTGAATTGGCTCAGCAAGCCTTCGAGAACCTGAAATCTGTGTGAAAAGTGACGATCGGAACCGCCTGAGGTTCGCTGGAGTTTCGGCGAAGTGATCTGGGAAGAAGAAGAATCTTGAATCAGTTTTTCTGTGTATTGTATTCAAAAGCCAATTTGGTTATTTTTGTATGTTTTAGAATACAGGACAGATAATTTTCTATTTACAAATAACAGACCCAACTTTTAGTAAATACAAAATAATCCTGATAGTTGTGTAGATGACATCTGGCACCCCTGCTGTATAAGCTTCAATCGAGTTCAACCTGGATCTGGATCAGAGCTTGAGAAGGAGTGGCCTTCAGGCATCGTAAAACTTTATGAGCAGCAGTTAAGTGTTCCTCTGTAGGTTTGGCCATGAATTGACTTAGAATGTGAACCGAGAAAGCAAGATCAGGTCTGGTGACTGTGGGGTATATTAGTTGACCCACAAGACGACGATAGGGCATAGGATCAGAAAGTAAGAGGGTTGCAGATAGAGCCAATTTCTGCTTGTTGTCCATAGGAGTAGTTGATGGTTTACATCCCAATAGACCTGCTTCATTAATAAGATCCAGAGCATATTATGCCAGATTTAGAGCGGGCCACTTCAATCCCCAAGAAATAATGTAGGTGGCCAAGGTCTTTTATCTGGAATTGGGAGTGAATAAAAGTTTGATATCAGTAATCAGCTTAGAAGAAGTCCTCGTCAGAATAACGTCATCAACATAGACTAGGAGGACAATGAATTCACAATTTTTGTCCAAGGTGAAAAGTGAGTAGTCATTGAGGCTGTAGATAAAACCATAAGTGATAAGAGCATCATGAAATCGACTAAACCACTATCGGGATGCTTGCTTTAAGTCGTAGAGACTTTTGAGGATTTTGCAGACCTTACCCTGAGTCTTTTCAGTTTTGTAAAAGCCAGGGGGCAGTGTCATGTATACTTCCTCATTTAATGTACCATGTAAGAATGCATTATTGACATCCAACTGGTATAAGGGCCATTGTTTTGCAACAGCAATAGCAAGAACAGTTCAAATAATAGTCATTTTTACAACTGGGGCAAATGTATCCTCATAATCCAGTCCTTCCATTTGAGTATAACCCTTGGCCACTAGACATGCTTTATATCTTTCAACAGAACCATCAGCATGGCATTTGATTTTGTAAACCCATTTGCAGCCAACACAATTCTTACCAAGAGGTAAATCAGTGAGCACCAAAGTATTGTTGGCCTTGAGAGCATTGAGTTCAATTTCCATTGCCTGAGTCCATAAGGGGTTTTTGGCAGCTTGGGTAAATGTACGGGGTTTAGATTCAATAGAGAGTTGTAGGGAAAAATGTTGGAACAAAGGAGAACAGGCCGAGTAGTTTACATAGTTAACTATAGGGTAAGAAGACTTGTGAGGAGTTATATGACAGATGTAGTCTTTGAGGGTGACAGGTGGTTTTGGGATGCGAGAAGATTTCCTGGTGGTGTGGAATGTGTTGGTTGGGTAGGGGAATGTGGGCGGAGAATAGGGCCAACTGGGGAAATATTTTCAGGTTGGGGAATATGGGTGGGGTGGGAAAAATTTTCAAAGTGAGAGGGGGGAAAAGGCAGGGAAAGAAGGTAGGAATAATACGGGATGTAGGGCTGGAAGGGGGTAATGTGGCAAAAGGGAAGATGGTTTCATGAAAAATTACGTCACGGCTAATAAGAATTCTATGGGAAGTAAGGTCAAAGACTTTGTAAGCTTTTTGGCCATAAGGGTATCCTATAAAAATGCAGGGTTTAGATCTAGGATCAAATTTTCATTTAGATGGAATGATATTTGTAATGTAACATAGGCAGCCAAAAACTTTTAGCAAAGTTGGGAAGTTTCTGAAAAAATACCTCATGTGGAGTCTTTTTGGATAAAATGACTGAAGGAATTCTATTGATGATGTAGGTGGCAGTGAGAAGGCAATCACCCCAAAAGGACACAGGCACATGGGACTAGAACTTTAATGCACTAGCTGTCTCAAGTAAGTATCGATGTTTTCTTTCCACTTTACCATTTTGTTGAGGACTGTAAGGGCATGATGTCTGCTGAATGCAACCTGTTGAATATAGGAAATTAGTCATTTTGGTGCTAAGAAATTCTTTTCCATTGTCTGATCTAAGTATCTTTATTTACTGATCAAACTGTGTGGAAACCATCTTGAAAAAATTAATCAAGATATCTGCCGCCTCTACCTTTGTAGTCATAAGATGAGTCCATGTAAAACTTGAAAAGTCATCAACAATTGTTAAGGAATATTTGGTCCATGTCATAGTTGGAAACTTGAAAGGACCCCATATGTCATTGTGGACCAAGTCGAAAATTCTGGTAGAATTAACTGGAAATGATATTCTGGTCTGTCTTGCTTATGGGCATATGTCACAATGAATATAGTCATTTTTACAAACCAAGCTAGGAATGTATGCATCAAACTTGTTGGAAAGTTTAGAAAAAGGAACATGTCGAATTCTTTGATGCCATAGAAAGGCAGAATTGTGATTGCTTTGAGCATTAAGACATATCTTGGCTTGTTTAGCTTTCAAATTGTATAAGCCTTGAATAGCATCACCAATCAGCAGTGAAGTCCTCTGAGATAGCCCCTGAATAGAACATCCCTTATTAGTAAATGTCACACACAGATTTGTGAATTGCCAATTAACTTTGCAATACTGGTCAGATTAAACTTGAGACTGGGCACCAGTAGAACATCAGTGAAGGTAGCGTGTCATTTATAGTGCAGTTTCCGCAATGAGTAACTAGGACTGTGTTCCCATTGGGCATTGAAACTTTATATGAAACAGGTAGCCTTTTAACATCATGTAATAGCTGTGAATAAGGAGTTATATGATCAGTGGCACCACAGTCTATAATCCATTCATCACTACATATATCAGCATGAGTCAAACAAGTTATACCTGCCGCAATATGAGTGTCTTCAGTGTTAGAAGCGTTGAGTAGTGCCATGAGTTTGTTAAGCTGATTGAGCTGGTCTTGACTCATTTTGAAAGTCTGATCTGAATTGTTTGCTGGCTAGTCTGTGTCAGGATTTGTAGTGATATTGTTTGCTCTCTTATTTGTTGAAGTATTTCCTGTCTTGTGAAATTTGTGGCCAGGGGGATAGCCAATAAGTTTCCAGCATTTATCTTTAGTGTGACCAGGAGTTTTGCAGTAATTACAGAACAAATCTTTCTTGCTGCCTGAATTGTTTGAATCATTATTTCTCTGAGCTGATTTGTTTCCATTAAACTGACCAGAGTTGTGTTGCGAATTTGAGGAGCTTCCTTTCTGGTGTTGTGCACTATACATGGCTGAGGCTTCAACATGAGTAAGTTTGCTTCCTCCACCATGAGCGGCATCTTTTGCTACCATGCGGTTGATAGAGCCTATTTATACGCATTATTTGGATCATATCCCCGTACTTGTTTGCATTATTTTATGTACAAGATTACTGGTTTCCAGTGTTTTTGTATTTCAGGGCAGAACAAGGGCCTAAGTCGGATACGCGCTAACAGGCAGCGTTTAGGACGCGCAGCACACAGCCTGCGGAGCTAGCGGCGCAAACAGAAGAAATGGCGAGAGACAGCAGAGTTGCGCCGACCAATGCGCTAAGCAGTATGCCGTGCGCCAGGCGCAGAGTCCAGTATTTCCTAATCCTGACATGACCAGATTTGGAAGTTGCCAAGGATGGACCTCTCGAGCAATATATAAAGGGGAGGAGGTCTAGGGTTTAAAGGAGACACACAGAGAGGCAACACCCCACATCAGAGGGCCACGAGAGAGCGAGAGAGCGGCAATCTGGAAAACACACGGACTTGTTGAGAGGACTTGCGCCAGCCGACTGCGCCAGCCGGGAGACATACTGCACGCACTGTTTGCTACTTGTTTCTCAGATACATTAGACCTTATTTTACTATTCTATGATGTTTATCACTAGCATGTCTAGCTAAACGCTTAGTATTGGTTGGACATGAATCTATGAGTATTTCCTTTGAGACTTGCACTTAATGCATAACTTGCTTGCTTATATTAATTCTGTGCACATTACTGGCAGCTTGTTGCATGAGTAGGGGAAGCCTTGAACCGCAATCTTACTCTTGTTGCTTGTTGTTGTTTGTTAAACTAGTTGAATAGCCTGACGGTGCCAACTAGGAGTAACGCGCTAGGATAGGCAATTACTACCTTGATCGGATTCGTAGTTGTTTAAGTCTAGTGTAAGAATTAGTAGCACATGAACTTTGATCGGAACATGCGCACATGTTAGGAAGCCTTGATCGGACACTAACATTAGCAACTCGAGCTATAGACATTTAGAGTCAATGATAAGGAATACACTCATAGAGGATTGTCTGCGCCGATACTTCTCATAGTCATAGTACTTAATCTCTACTGCCTGCGCACGTCTAGTGCAAGTTCCTGCGTTACGATACCACTGTTTACTCGCGCACTGCGCAACCCAATCACTCACCCCCCAATCTTCGTAAGTGTAGGTCACTGGCTAGAACTGAACTACTTGCTCCCTGTGGAGATCGACCCTTACTTAACCGCTGTACTAGTGGAAGAGGAAGGATTATATTTGACGCGCACAACGACGCGCGATCAAATTTTGGCGCCGTTGCCGGGGAGCAACACAGCTAAGTTCTAGTTAGTTTACGTTTTTCCCTTTTAGTAACTAGTTATTTCAGTTTGTTTTGTTTTCGTTGTTGTTTCTGACAGCGCGCAATCACCATTAGCCTGCGCAACCTTGAAACAGTTGCGCTGCGCAGATTCTAGTTGCGCACTGACAAACGCAGCAGCATTAGTTATCTTTTAATTTCGTTTTCTTTGAGATTTAAAACAGGTTATGGAGGATAACAGTGTCGTAGGAGACAACTTGGGGGACAGAACCCCGGAAGAAGCAAGGGCACATAACCGCGCAGCCCTGTTCAGAGAAGAAGTGCAGCGCGAGGTTGAAGCAAGGATGGCCGCTGAATTGTACAATACGCCACCCGCGCGACAAGTTGCGCAACGCAGAACAGTGCGCGAGATGTCAGCCCCTATCACTGTTAACCAGCCATGGTGCATCGTGCTTCCACCAGACGGTCCTTTTGAGCTAAGGAGCTCGCTCATCCATCACATGCCCAAGTTCCACGGGATGAACAATGAAAATCCAGTCAAGCATGTGCGAGAGTTCCTAGTCATATGCGAGAACATAAAGACCGAAGGGGAGAGCGATGAGGCGCTGAAGATGAAGGCATTCCCATTTTCGTTGTGTGACACAGCCAAACATTGGTTGATTAACTTACCAGCCGGATCAATTCCCACATGGGAGCAGCTGTAGAAGAAGTTCCTGGATAAATTCTATCCCGCAGCAAAGATCGCGCTACTCAGGAGGGAACTAGCCGCGCCAAGGCAGAGCGCAGCAGAGTCTCTGTCAGAGTATTACGAGCATTTCAGGGAGCTAGAGGCCAACTGCTACAATCATGGCCTACCCCAGAATGTGCTGATAGAGAACTTCCTAAATGGATTGCTGCCCATGGAGCTGAGATTATTGAACGCATGCGCAGGAGGCGACATTTGCAACATGTACCCAGAAGACGCGTGGCAGCTGATAGAAGACTCTGCTGGTCAGGTACGACATCAGCTAACACTTGAAAATAGTCGTACTCGTTCTGTGCATCAGGTAGAGACAAGCGCTGAGATCAAGGAAATGAAGGCCATGCTGCAGAAGTTGATGAGTGCGCAAAGCGCACAACCAGTTGCGCCAAAGGTATGTGAATTCTGCAGGTCCACCGAACACAAGACTGATGAATGTCCCACGCTATTTGAGGAATCTGGAGATGTCAATGCTCTCGGAGGATGGGACAACAGAGGACCACCAAGGCAGAATCAGCCGCGTTTTGGACTGGCAGCAAATGGATTCAGATGGAAGGAAAAGAACAATTTCCAGAGGCAGTCCACAGATCAGCGCGCGCCACAGCAGACGCAACAAGCTGCGCCCTACAATCCACCGCATCGCCGCACTGACGCACCAGCGCATAACAACCAGCAACCAAGGCGATCTTTGGAAGATATCGTGGGGCAGCTAGCAGACACTGTACGCAAGAATGACGAGAAGTATGACAAGAGGTTCGAGTCCATTGAAAAGCAGCTATCACAGATCGCAACCACAGTATATGAGCTGAAAAAGAGCGATGGCAACCTGCCTTCGCAAGTGATTCAGAACCCCAAAGGAGGAGTCAATGCAGTGACACTGAGGACTGGGCGCACAATAGGAGCAGAACAGACCACGAAGGCGCCCGCGCAACCAGTTGCGCAAGTCCCGGATCCAGCAGAAAAGAATGCGCAACCAGAGCAAGAAGCGCAACCAGAAGTGCCAGCCACAAGCCAGCAGGGCGAAGCGCCAGGTATAACACAAATAAACGACAAGGGCACGAATCGTACTAATATACCTGCACCTTTCCCTGTGCATGCACCCTTGGCTAGAAAGGAAGCGCTGGACAAAGAGCTATACAAGTTATTCAGCAAGGTGGAAATCAATATTCCCCTTATCGAAGCAGTTCGGCAGATTCCCAGGTACGCCAAGTTTTTAAAGGAGCTGTGCACAAACAAGAGAAGGAAAGGCGAATGCGCACAGGTAATGCTAAATGCGCAGGCCTCAGCGATCGTGCAACATAAGGTACCACCTAAGTGCCGAGACCCAGGTACGTTCACTATCCCTTGCACTTTAGGTAAGACCACAGTGAGCAACTGCATGATTGATTTAGGCGCGTCCATCAATTTGTTACCTTATTCCCTATATACGACATTGCGCCTTGGACCACTAAAGCCTGCAGGTCTCACTATTCAGCTAGCAGATCGGTCGTGCAAACAACCTGCAGGCATGATAGAGGATGTCCTTGTACGAGTAGGAGAGCTGGTGTTTCCAGCAGATTTTTATGTGCTGGAAATGGAGGGTGAATCAAGCACCAGCAGTGCGCAGATTCTATTGGGCAGACCTTTCCTTATGATCGCGCGCACGAAGATAGACGTGTGGAGGGGCACGCTCTCCATGGAGGTAGATGGCGAAGAGATCCATTTCAATATATTCAAGGGGATGCAGCACCCACACGAGGACGCCACAGTGCACGCGATGGACAGCATTGACGATTTAGTCTCAGATGCGCAATGTGCAAGCGCAACAATAGAACCAGAGCCACTGGCACAGACAGAGTTGGAGGAGCAGGAAGACGAGGAGCTGAGCAGTGCTGAACCAGAACTCAAACAGGTACATGATATAGTTCATATTTGCACTGCCAATAAAATCTTGCCCTCTATTGAACAGGCACCCAAGGTCGAGCTGAAGCAACTCCCAGAACACCTCAAATACATTTCCTGGGAAATGAGGACACCCTTACTCTTGTTGCTTGTTGTTGTTTGTTAAACTAGTTGAATAGCCTGACGGTGCCAACTAGGAGTAACGCACTAGGATAGGCAATTACTACCTTGATCGGATTCGTAGTTGTTTAAGTCTAGTGTAAGAATTAATAGCACATGAACTTTGATCGGAACATGCGCACATGATAGGAAGCCTTGATCGGACACTAACATTAGCACCTCGAGCTATAGACATTTAAGAGTCGATGATAAGGAATACACTCATAGAGGATTGTCTGCGCCGATACTTCTCATAGTCATAGTACTTAATCTCTACTGCCTGCGCACGTCTAGTGCAATTCCCTGCGTTTTACGACTGTTTACTCGCGCATCGCGCAAACCAATCACTCACCCCCCCAATCTTCGTAAGTGTAGGTCACTGGCTAAAACTGAACTGCTTACTCCCTGTGGAGATCGACCCTTACTTAACCGCTGTACTAGTGGAAGAGGAAGGAATTAATTTGACGCCGTTGCCGGGGAGCAACACAGCTAAGTTCTAGTTAGTTTATGTTTTTTTCCTTATTAGTAACTAGCTATTTCAGTTTGTTTTTGTTTTGTCGTTGTTGTTTCTGACAGCGCGCACCCACCATCAGCCTGCGCAACCTTGAAACAGTTGCGCTGCGCAGATTCTAGTTGCGCACTGACAGACGCAGCAGCATTAGTTATCTTTTAATTTCGTTTTCTTTGAGATATAGAACAGGTTATGGAGGAAAATAGTGTCGTTGGGGACAACTTAGGGGACAGAACCCCAGAGGAAGCAAGAGCACATAACCGCGCAGCCGTGTTCAGAGAGGAAGTGTAGCGCGAGGTTGAAGCAAGGAGGGCCGCTGAAGTGTATCATGCGCCACCCGTGCAACAGGCCGCGCGACGCAGAACAGTGCGCGAGATGTCAGCCCCTATCACTGTTAACCAGCCATGGTGCATCGTGCTTCCGCCAGGCGATCATTTTGAGCTAAGGAGCTCGCTCATTCATCACATGCCCAAGTTTCACGGGATGCACAATGAAAATCCAGTCAAGCATGTGCGAGAGTTCCTAGTCATATGCGAGAACATGAAGACCGAAGGGGAGAGCGATGAGGCGCTGAAGATGAAGGCATTCCCATTTTCACTATGTGACACAGCCAGACATTGGTTGATGAACTTACCAGCCGGATCAATTCACACATGGGAGCAGCTGCAGAAGAAATTCCTGGACAAATTCTATCCAGCAGCAAAGATCGCGCTACTCAGGAGGGAACTGGCCGCGCCAAGGCAGAGCGCAGGAGAGTCTCTGTCAGAGTATTACGAGCGTTTCAGGAAGCTAGAGGCCAACTGCTACAATCATGGCCTGCCCCAGAATGTGCTGATAGAGAACTTCCTGAATGGACTGCTGCCCATGGAGCTGAGGTTATTGAACGCATGCGCAGGAGGCGACATTTGCAACATGTATCCAGAAGACGCGTGGCAGCTGATAGAAGACTCTGCGGGTCAGGTACGACATCAGCTAACACTTGAAAACAGTCGTACTCGTTCTGTGCATCAGGTAGAAACAAGCGCTGAGATCAAGGAAATGAAGGCCATGCTGCAGAAGTTGATGAGTGCGCAAAGCGCACAACCAGTTGCGCCAAAGGTATGTGAATTCTGCAGGTCCACCGAACACAAGACTGATGAATGTCCCACGCTATTTGAGGAATCTGGAGATGTCAATGCTATCGGAGGATGGGACAACAGAGGGCCACCGAGGCAGAATCAGCCGCGCTTTGGACTGGCAGCAAATGGATTCAGATGGAAGGAAGAGAATAATTTCCAGAGGCAGCCCACAGATCAGCGCGCGCCACAGCAGACACAACAAGCTGCGCCCTACAATCCACCGCATCGCCGCACTGACGCACCAGCACATAACAACCAGCAACCGAGGAGATCATTGGAAGATATCGTGGGGCAGCTAGCAAACACAGTGCGCAAAAATGACGAGAAGTATGACAAGAGGTTCGAGTCCATTGAAAAGCAGCTATCACAGATCGCAACCACGGTGTATGAGCTGAAAAAGAGCGATGGCAACCTGCCTTCGCAAGTGATTCAGAATCCCAAAGGAGGAGTCAATGCAGTGACACTGATGACTGGGCGCACGATAGGAGCAGAGCAGACCGCGAAGGCGCCCGCGCAACCAGTTGCGCAAACCCCGGATCCAGCAGAACAGAATGCGCAACCAGAGCAAGATGCGCAACCAGAAGTGCCAGCCACAAGCCAGCAGGGCGAAGCGCCAGGTATAACACAAATAAATGACAAGGGCACGAAACGTACTAATATTTCTGTACCTTTTCCTGTGCAGGCACCATCGGCTAGAAAGGAAGCGCTGGACAAAGAGCTATACGAGTTATTCAGCAAGGTGGAAATCAACATTCCCCTTATCGAAGCAGTTCGGCAGATTCCCAGGTACGCCAAGTTTTTAAAGGAGCTGTGCACGAATAAGAGAAGGAAAGGCGAATGCGCACAGGTAATGCTAAATGCGCAGGCCTCAGCGATCGTGCAACATAAGGTACCACCTAAGTGCCGAGACCCAGGTACGTTCACTATCCCTTGCACTTTAGGTAAGACCACAGTGAGCAACTGCATGATTGATTTAGGCGCGTCCATCAATTTGTTACCTTATTCCCTATATACGACATTGCGCCTTGGACCACTAAAGCCTGCAGGTCTCACCATTCGGCTAGCGGATCGATCGTGCAAACAACCTGCAGGCATGATAGAGGATGTTCTTGTGCGAGTAGGAGAGCTGGTGTTCCCAGCAGATTTTTATGTGCTGGAAATGGAGAGTGAATCAAGCACCAGCAGTGCGCAAATCCTACTGGGCAGACCTTTCCTGATGACCGTGCGCACAAAGATAGACGTGTGGAGGGGCACGCTTTCCATGGAGGTAGATGGCGAAGAGATCCATTTCAATATATTCAAGGGGATGCGGCACCCACACGAGGACGCCACAGTGCACGCGATGGACAGCTTAGATGATTTAGTCACAGATGCGCAATGCGCAAGCGCAACAATAGGACCAGAGCCACTGGCACAGACAGAGTTGGAGGAGCAGGACGAGGAGCTGAGCAGTGCTGAACCAGAGCTCAAACAGGTACATGATATAGTTCATATTTGCACTGCCAATAAAATCTTGCCCTCTATTGAACAGGCACCCAAGGTCGAGCTGAAGCAGCTGCCAGAGCACCTCAAATACATTTTCTTGGGAAATGAGGACACCCTGCCAGTAATCATAAAGAAAGGATTAGAAGAGGAGCAGGAAGTGCGCTTATAGCAGGTGCTGCGCAAGAACCAGCGCGCTATTGGATGGACACTGGCAGATCTGTGTGGAGTGAGCCCAGACGTGTGCATGCACAGAATACTATTGGAAGATGGTGCCAAACCATCCAGGGAGGCTCAGCGCAGATTGAACCCAAATATGATGGAGGTAGTGCAGAAGGAGATCTTAAAGTTGCTTGACGCAGGAGTCATTTACCCCATCTCGGACAGCAAATGGGTCAGTCCAGTGCACGTTGTGCCTAAGAAGGGAGGAATCACAGTGGAAGAAAATGCGCAGGGCGAGCTTGTTCCCAAGCGCATTCAGACTGGATGGCGCATGTGCATCGACTACAGGAAGCTTAACGCAGTCACGCGCAAGGACCATTTCCCGCTACCGTTCATAGATCAGATGCTGGATCGACTAGCAGGTAAGCCTTATTTTTGTTTCTTGGACGGATATTCAGGGTACAACCAGATACCCATAGCTGCGGAGGATCAGGAGAAGACCACGTTCACCTGCCCGTTCGGTACATTTGCGTTTCGGCGCATGTCATTTGGGCTGTGCAACGCGCCAGGTACGTTCCAACGCCTTGTCATGAGCATTTTTTCTGATATGATTGGTATATGCATAGAAGTGTTCATGGATGACTTTACTGTATATGGAGGTACCTTTGATGCGTGTTTAACTCTTCTAGATAAGGTCTTGGCGCGCTGCATTTCTAAGAACCTAGTGCTTAATTATGAAAAATGTCATTTCATGGTAACGCATGGTGTAGTGCTAGGACACATCATCTCAGAGGAGGGGATCAAGGTAGACAAGGCTAAGATAGACCTTGTTTCTAATCTACCTTATGCCACTAGCATGCGCGACGTGAAGTCATTCTTAGGACACGCTGGGTTTTACAGGCGTTTTATCAAAGACTTCTCTAAAATTTGTATTCCCCTGTCTAACCTCTTGCAAAAAGATGTGTGCTTCGATTTTACTGATGAGTGCAGGGCCGCATTTGATAAGCTGAAGGAGGCACTGACCAGTGCGCCAGTGATGCGCGCACCAGACTGGAACCTGCCATTTGAACTGATGTGCGACGCAAGCGATTATGCAGTAGGTGCAGTCCTGGGGCAGCGAGTGGACAAGAAACCGCACGCCATCTATTATGCATCGAGCACACTGGACGCTGCGCAGAGGAACTACACCACCACGGAGAAGGAGCTTCTGGCAATTGTGTTTGCGCTAGAGAAGTTTCGTGCATACGTTCTAGGCGCCAGGGTCATCATATACACAGACCACGCAGCCATCCGTTACCTGATGTCCAAGAAGGAAACTAAGCCGCGCCTGATGCGCTGGGTGCTCCTACTGCAGGAATTCGACCTGGAGATCAAGGATAAGAAGGGCACAGAGAACACGGTTGCGGACCACCTGAGCAGGATCGTGAAGGAGGAGGAGCCAGGGCAGATCACTGAGACATTTCCCGACGAGCATCTGATGGCACTGACAGGTAAGGTACCATGGTATGCGCACATTGCGAATTACCTGGTCACAGGTACGTTTCCTCCGCATTTCAATAAAACGCAGTGCATGAGATTGAAACATGAGTCCAAACATTATATGTGGGATGATCCTTATATGCTTAGAATAGGACCAGATCAGATATTGAGGCGCTGCGTGCCTGACCATGAGTTTAACTCTGTTTTGATGTTTTGTCATGCGCACGCCTGTGGAGGACACTTTGGTCCCAAGCGCACCAGCAGGAAGGTCCTGGACTGCGGATTTTATTGGCTGCACCTGTTTAGAGACGCATATGACTATTGCAGGAATTGTGACAGGTGCCAGCGCACAGGAGGCATATCAGCGCGCAACGAGATGCCGCAGACGCCAATTCTAGTAGATGAAGTGTTTGATATATGGGGAATCGACTTCATGGGGCCATTTCCCCCGTCTGCCGACTATGAATACATATTGGTCGCGGTGGATTACGTCTCCAAATGGGTCGAAGCTAAGGCCACACGGAAGGATGATGGTAAGACGGTCGCTGAGTTTCTGAAAACTAACATCTTTTGCAGGTACGGGGTGCCTAAGGCAATCATCAGCGACCAGGGGACGCACTTTTGCAACAGGATCGTGGCGCAAGTTTTCTAGCATTACGGAGTGCGCCACAAGACGTCCACCGCTTATCATCCTCAGACAAATGGACAGGCCGAGGTCTCCAACAGAGAGATCAAGCGCATCCTGGAGAAAACTGTGCGACCATCGCGCAAGGATTGGAGCCAATGCCTGGACGACGCGCTGTGGGCATACCGCACTGCGCATAAGACACCGATCGGGACTTCACCGTTTCGGTTGGTCTACGGAAAAGCATGCCACTTGCCAGTAGAGCTAGAGCACAAAGCATATTGGGCCTTACGCATTTGCAACCTAAACCTGGATGAGGCTGGCAAGGAGCGCGCGTTTGAGCTCAGCGAGTTAGAAGAGCTGCGCCTGGATGCCTATGAGGGACTGCGCGATTACAAGGAGCGGACAAAGGCATTTCATGACAAGCATATCCTCAGACGCACTTTTGAGCCAGGAGACCAGGTATTATTATTCTCCTCACGCCTGAAGCTCATGCCTGGAAAGCTGCGCAGCAAATGGACTGGACCGTACACAAGCACCAAGGTCTTCCCCTATGGAACAATCGAATTAGAAAACGAGCACCGGCATCGTTTTCAGGTAAATGGGCAGAGAGTCAAACGGTATCTCGGAGAACCTTGGGATGGTACAACGCGCAACATTGAGTTGGCAGAACCAGTAATAACAGATGCGCCAACTGCCGCGCCAGAAGCACCACCAGATGCACCAGAGGGAGAACTGGAGACTATTGCTCACATTTCTTCTTCCTCTTCATCCACCCTCGTTACTGCAGACTTCTCACATATTATCCATGCTGACTATCCTTCTCACCCTTTGCGCAGGACCAAGAAGAACACAACACATGCACAAGCGCAGGGTCACTCAGGAGCAAGAGTGGGGGAGGTCGCTGGCACACATTTTGGCACGTAATGAGGTACAGTCGAGCCAACGACGTTAAACAAAGGCACTTGTCGGGAGGTAACCCGACTCGTTTTACTTTTACATGTTTTTCTTTTAGTTTTTCTAGTGTCTTTTAGTTAGTTTAGGACTTGTAGTTTTTAGTCGAGCAGCAGTGCGCAGGACAGCTGCGCCAGCCAGAGGGGTATATAAGGGCAGGACTTAGAAATTTTCAGCACTTTTTCTCACTCGACCGTTACCAGCAGCTCCCGCCTTCCGCCTCCACCCACTGTCCGGCGCTCATTCCAGCTTCAGTGTAGAGAGATTCAAGGACCACACGGCCGCACTACCCCCAGGTAACCTTTCCTCCAGATCTGAGCACGATTCCAGTAGGGTTTTTTACGGAGGAGTGCTCTAGGGTTTTGAAATCGCACCAGGATAGAGTGCGGCGATTGGAGTGGTGTTTAGAGGGTTTTGTAGGCGGGCAGTAGGCGCTCCTTTGGTGAGAGTTTCAGTGCATTCGGAGGAGTTCGGATTTTTGGAAGTGTTTGAGGAGTGTTGACCAGCGTTGACCGAGCACCCCAGCCACAATGCAGCCTGCCGTGGACCAAGAGACCCCAGCTGTTTTCGCCAGCAGGAACGCAGCATTTCTGAGGCAGGACATGTACGGGACTCCGTACATTAGCAGGGACTTCCTGCGCGAGGTCGGACTGGAGGACCTCGTTGTGGAGAGGCTGGCGTTAGCAGGCTGGGAGGCGCTGTTGGAACTCAACAGAGCATCAGACAAGGAGGATACGTGCGAATTTTTTGCATCACTGGAGGCGGACAACCGAGAGATCAGGTACAGACACAGGGGCGTCTGGTACATTGCCTCAACTAAGAGGCTGAAGCGCACACTGAGGTGCGCGAAGGTGCGCGAGGAAGACTTGGACACGCACACCAACCAGGAGGCTTGGCGCGAGATGGCGACCGGGCCAGTCTTTACCGCGGGGCGCAGCAGGGGACGAGAGCTGCGTGACCCATGGATGTTCTACCTGTGGCGCCTGGTCACTTATGCAGTCATCGGGCGATTTAATGGTGCGCCCAAGATCAACCTCCTGGACTTGGACATCTTGAAGGGGCTGTATTACGGAAGGAGGGTGCCATTTGTTTCGGACATGGTGGTCCACTGGAGCCGGGTCAGCGCAAGAGGACCGCTGACCTGCGGAGGGATAATTACGCACCTGCTGCGGGAGTTACATGGAGAGCCCGAGGTGCCAGAGCACACAATGGTGCCGGCTGTCCCGCTGGACCGCGCCCACATGCTGCAGATCAGGGCGGTAGCTGTGAAGGAAGATGGCACATTGGAATGGTGCTACCGCCTGCAGCCGGCCAGAGTGCCAAGGCCAAGGGCAGAGAGCAGTGCGCAGGCAGCAGAGGCCGCGCAGGTGGAGGTGGACGAGGCCCCAGAGCCAGTTGTGCCTCCAGTCCGGCGCGCGAGGACCCGCGCGCAGACTGGAGCGCACCAAAGGGCCCGTGCACCACAAGGGGAGCCAGTCACCATTTCCATCGAGGATTCTCCCCCTCGTGCACGCGGAAAGCCCCCAAGGACAGAGGCTGAGGAGGCGCCTGAGGAAGCATCAGCCGAGCAGCGCATGATGTTTAACGTCATGCGTGTGCTCGAATACTTAGCGCCAGAGGGGGCGGATTTGAGTATGAGTCCACCATCCGGGTGGCGATTTGGAGACGCGATTCCCCCTCTCCTCAGCCTGCACCGGCCACCTCCAGGGTCCCCCAGTGAGCCACATCAGCCAGACAGCCCTCCTCAGCCCCCGGTATATCCAGCAGCACCCTCTCCAATACCAGTACCAGCACCAGCCCCAGCGCCAACCACAGAAGCAGTACCTGCACCATCAGCCCCAGCACTAGCACCAGCAGCACCAGCACCAGCAGAACCCACCCCTGAACCAGAACCAGTACCCGCACCTTCCCCTGCCCAGCCGTCCATTCCAAGGTCCCCTATAGCTGAACCCATCATTAGCACCAGCTCAGAATCGCTATGGGACCGCGTTTCAGAGGATGACGGCGAGGCGCAGCCTGTCGCCCTATCAGTTGTACCGCCTTCCTCCAGCTCCGAATATACGACGGATTCTTCAGAGGAGGAGGCGCATAGTTCAGCGGCTGCATCCAGCTCAAATCTCTAGAGCTGCGGGGGGGAGCGCTTATTTCTTTAGGGTGGTGTCCATTTTCCTTTATATGCTGAACTTTATTTTGATATTCTGTTGCTATATTTGTGTGCTGAACTCTTGTGCTACATATTTTATGTCCCTATGCTATATTTGCGCTGCTTTGACTATTTGTTCTTCATTTTTTATGTTCTTTATTTTGCTTGCATGCGTGTGCGCATCCTCCGTGCGCTTGAGCTTGAGTCGTGGGGACACGTCTCTGTTTAAGTGTGGGGGGGAGCGTTACACTTACATTTCGCATTTTTTGAGCTTTTTAGTGTAGCTTAGTTTTATTGCAGGAAACAGTAGCAGTAGTGCGCTTGTGTGCGGGTTGCGCGCACTCTTCAGCTTGTTTGCGCTATCCATATTGCGCCGTGCGCTATCAACTGTTTTAGTTTTTTTTCGTTTTTTCTGCTCCTGTTAGTTGGGATATACAGGGGATGTGGAGTTGACAAAAACGCTCTAGAGAGGCGGTTAGTCGTTCGCGCTTCAGAGGAGAGGTATATGGTCGAGAGCGCGAGTGGAGGCCTGTGCTTCGCGACCTTCGGAACAAGAGAGCGCGCTCAGTCACGCAGATGCCAAAGGCGAAACACCCAAAGCGTGGCGAGGTGGGAAAACAGACCACCTTCCCTCTGGAAGTCGAGCCAAGGAAGGCGGGCGCGGGTGTAAACGCGTGCGCCGACCTGCGCAGACAGACCAAGGAGGGAGAGCGGGGCGGTGTTCCATAGCTGTTATTCGAAGGCCGAGACTGGAACCGTTCTGGGAAAGATAGGAATCATAAGACAAAGCTGTACAAAAGAAAAATACCAGCAAATGATATGCGCTACAAAAGAATCCATGCGCACAATAAGTACCAGCGAGCGCAGAAGCCACAGAAAATTATCAAAAGGCTTGAGTTCCCAGGAAGTGCGCGGAAGAATCACGCTTGGGAAGAAGCTTGCGCTGTTAACCGTATACCCATCCTCGGAGCAAGAGCTGACAACCTGGAGCCTATGAAGAGCTATCTCCCAGCCATCCAAAATAATTTTCATCCCAGCTGAGAGGTAATGAATTTCGAAATCATTATACTTAAACTGTTGACAGCAGCTGTGCGCAGGAGGAAGTGCAGCGCAAGGTGATCAGTAGCGCAGACCGCACCAGAGTGCAAGACTGTGCGCTAGACTCCAGAGAGGTAATGGTATCCGTGTTTGAGTGCTTGTTCGAGGACGAACAAGGGGCAAGTGTGGGGGGTTTGATAGAGCCTATTTATACGCATTATTTAGATCATATCCCCGTGCTTGTTTGCATTATTTTATGTACAAGATTACTGGTTTCCAGTATTTTTGTATTTCAGGACAAAACAAGGGCCTAAGACGGATACGCGCTAACAGGCAGCGTTTAGGACGCGCAGCACACAGCCTGCGGAGCTAGCGGCGCAAACAGAAGAAATGGCGAGAGACAGCAGAGTTGCGCCGACCAATGCGCTAAGCAGTATGCCGTGCGCCAGGCGCAGATGATGGTGTTTCCAAATCCTGACACAACCAGATTTGGAAGTTGCCAAGAGTGAGCCTCTGAGCAGTATATAAAGAAGAGGAGGAGGCTAGGGTTAAGAGGACAATTCATACATTTCGACACCGCGGCACAGTTCGTACACCAAGGAGGCACTGCGCACCAGGACTGGAAAACACACGAGCTTGCTGAGAGGATCTGCGCTAGCCGACTGCGCCCGCCAAGACTACAACCTGCACGCACTGTTTGCTATTGCTCTCTTAGATACTCTAGTTATTATTTACTGTTTCTATGATGTTTATCACTAGCATGTCTAGCTAAACGCTTAGTATCGGTTGGACATGAATCTATGAGTATTTCCTTTGAGACTTGCGCTTAATGCATAACTTGCTTGCTTATATAAATTCTGCGCACATTACTGGCAGCTTGTTGCATGAGTAGGGGAAGCCTTGAACCGCAATCTTATTCTTGTTGCTTGTTGTTGTTTGTTAAACTAGTTGAATAGCCTGACGGTGCCAACTAAGAGTAACGCACTAGGATAGGCAATTACTCCCTTGATCGGATTCGTAGTTGTTTAAGTCTAGTGTAAGAATTAATAGCACATGAACTTTGATCGGAACATGCGCACATGATAGGAAGCCTTGATCGGACACTAACATTAGCAACTCGAGCTATAGACATTTAAGAGTCGATGATAAGGAATACACTCACAGAGGATTGTCTGCGCCGATACTTCTCATAGTCATAGTACTTAATCTCTACTGCCTGCGCACGTCTAGTGCAATTCCCTGCGTTTTACGACTGTTTACTCGCGCATCGCGCAAACCAATCACTCACCCCCCCAATCTTCGTAAGTGTAGGTCACTGGCTAAAACTGAACTGCTTGCTCCCTGTGGAGATCGACCCTTACTTAACCGCTGTACTAGTGGAAGAGGAAGGAATTAATTTGACGCGCACAACGACGCGCGATCAAATTTTGGCGCCGTTGCCGGGGAGCAACACAGCTAAGTTCTAGTTAGTTTACTTTTTTTTCCTTATTAGTAACTAGCTATTTCAGTTTGTTTTTGTTTTGTCGTTGTTGTTTCTGACAGCGCGCACCCACCATCAGCCTGCGCAACCTTGAAACAGTTGCGCTGCGCAGATTCTAGTTGCGCACTGACAGACGCAGTAGCATTAGTTATCTTTTAATTTCGTTTTCTTTGAGAGATAGAACAGGTTATGGAGGACAACAGTGTCGTTGGGGACAACTTAGGGGACAGAACCCCAGAGGAAGCAAGAGCACATAACCGCGCAGCCCTCTTCAGAGAGGAAGTGCAGCGCGAGGTTGAAGCAAGGAAGTGTATCATGCGCCACCCGTGCAACAGGCCGCGCGACGCAGAACAGTGCGCGAGATGTCAGCCCCTATCACTGTTAACCAGCCATGGTGCATCGTGCTTCCGCCAGGCGGTCATTTTTGAGCTAAGGAGCTCGCTCATTCATCACATGCCCAAGTTTCACGGGATGCACAATGAAAATCCAGTCAAGCATATGCGAGAGTTCCTAGTCATATGCGAGAACATGAAGACCGAAGGGGAGAGCGATGAGGCGCTGAAGATGAAGGCATTCCCATTTTCACTATGTGACACAGCCAGACATTGGTTGATGAACTTACCAGCCGGATCAATTCACACATGGGAGCAGCTGCAGAAGAAATTCCTGGACAAATTCTATCCAGCAGCAAAGATCGCGCTACTCAGGAGGGAACTGGCCGCGCCAAGGCAGAGCGCAGGAGAGTCTCTGTCAGAGTATTACGAGCGTTTCAGGAAGCTAGAGGCCAACTGCTACAATCATGGCCTGCCCCAGAATGTGCTGATAGAGAACTTCCTGAATGGACTGCTGCCCATGGAGCTGAGGTTATTGAACGCATGCGCAGGAGGCGACATTTGCAACATGTATCCAGAAGACGCGTGGCAGCTGATAGAAGACTCTGCTGGTCAGGTACGACATCAGCTAACACTTAAAAATAGTCGTACTCGTTCTGTGCATCAGGTAGAAACAAGCGCTGAGATCAAGGAAATGAAGGCCATGCTGTAGAAGTTGATGAGTGCGCAAAGCGCACAACCAGTTGCGCCAAAGGTATGTGAATTCTACAGGTCCACCGAACACAAGACTGATGAATGTCGCACGCTATTTGAGGAATCTGGAGATGTCAATGCTCTCGGAGGATGGGACAACAGAGGGCCACCGAGGCAGAATCAGCCGCGCTTTGGACTGGCAGCAAATGAATTCAGATGGAAGGAAGAGAATAATTTCCAGAGGCAGCCCACAGATCAGCGCGCGCCACAGCAGACACAACAAGCTGCGCCCTACAATCCACCGCATCGCCGCACTGACGCACCAGCACATAACAACCAGCAACCGAGGAGATCTTTGGAAGATATCGTGGGGCAGCTAGCAGACACAGTGCGCAAAAATGACGAGAAGTATGACAAGAGGTTCGAGTCCATTGAAAAGCAGCTATCACAGATCGCAACCACGGTGTATGAGCTGAAAAAGAGCGATGGCAACCTGCCTTCGCAAGTGATTCAGAATCCCAAAGGAGGAGTCAATGCAGTGACACTTAGGACTGGGCGCACGATAGAAGCAGAGCAGACCGCGAAGGCGCCCGCGCAACCAGAGCAAGATGCGCAACCAGAAGTGCCAGCCACAAGCCAGCAGGGCGAAGCGCCAGGTATAACACAAATAAATGACAAGGGCACGAAACGTACTAATATTTCTGCACCTTTTCCTGTGCAGGCACCATCGGCTAGAAAGGAAGCGCTGGACAAAGAGCTATACGAGTTATTCAGCAAGGTGGAAATCAACATTCCCCTTATCGAAGCAGTTCGGTAGATTCCCAGGTACGCCAAGTTTTTAAAGGAGCTGTGCACGAACAAGAGAAGGAAAGGCGAATGCGCATAGGTAATGCTAAATGCGCAGGCCTCAGCGATCGTGCAACATAAGGTACCACCTAAGTGCCGAGACCCAGGTACGTTCACTATCCCTTGCACTTTAGGTAAGACCACAATGAGCAACTGCATGATTGATTTAGGCGCATCCATCAATTTGTTACCTTATTCCCTATATACGACATTGCGCCTTGGACCACTAAAGCCTGCAGGTCTCACCATTCAGCTAGCGGATCGATCGTGCAAACAACCTGCAGGCATGATAGAGGATGTTCTTGTGCGAGTAGGAGAGCTGGTGTTCCCAGCAGATTTTTATGTGCTGGAAATGGAGAGTGAATCAAGCACTAGCAGTGCGCAAATCCTACTGGGCAGACCTTTCTTGATGACCGCTGATAGAGCCTAGTTATACACATTATTTAGGTCATAACCCTGTGCTTGTTTGCAATATTTCATGAGCAAGATTACTCGTTTCCAATGTTTTTTGTATATCAGGTCAGAACGAGTCCTTGAGTCGGATACGCGCTAACAGGCAGCATTCTAGGAGTGAAAGATCAGCCTGCGGAGCTAGCGGCGCAAACAGAAGAAGAAATGGCGAAAGACAGCAGAGGTGCGCTACCCGATTGCGCCAATCAATGCTGTGCGCCAGGCGCAAAGTCCCAGTGACCAGATTTGGAAGTTGCCAAAAGATGAACTTCCTGGGGCACTATTTAAACAAAGAAAGTCTAGGGTTTCAAAAGAGCGGAACATCATCACTCAGCGGCATTCCAGAGGCACTGCGCGGCAGAACTGGAAAACACACGGACCTGTCAAGGAGAGTTGCGCCAGCCGACTGCGCCAGCCAAGAGAAGACACTGCACGCACTATTTGCTACCGTTTTCTCTGATACAGTAGTTGTTATTTACTATTTTATGATGTTTACCACTAGCATGTCTAGCTAAACACTCAGTGTTGGTCGGGCATGAACCTATGATGTATTACCTTTGAGACTTGAGCTTAATGCATAGTTTATTTACTTGTATTAATTCTGTGCGCGCTGAGACAGTTAGTTGCATGAGTAGGGGAAGCCTTGAACCGCAAACTTACTTGTGTTGCTTGCTTGTCACCTGTTAAACTAGTTGCATGCGTAGGGGAAGCCTTGAACCGCAAACTTACCGTGACAATTAGGAGTAACGAGTTAGGGTAGGCAGTTGCTACTGTGACAGGATTCGCAGCTGTTTAGTCTAGTTCTAAGGATTAATAGCACATGAACTTTGAACGGAACATGCGCACGTGTTAGGAAGCCTTTACCGGACACTAACCCAAGTAAACCACAAGCTATAGATGTTTAGAGTCGATGATAAGGAATGCATTCATAGAGGATTGTCTGCCCAATACTTTTCATAAAGATAGTACTTCATCTCTACTGCTTGCGCACGTCTAGTGCAATTCCCTGAGTTACGATATTCGCTGTTACTCGCGCATCGCGCAAAACCCCCAATCACTCACGCAACCCCCATTTTCTTAAAGTGTAGGTTACTGGCTAAGACTCACTGCTTGCTCCCTGTGGAGATCGACCCTTACTTAACCGCTGTACTAGTGGGAGAGGAAGGATTATATTTGACGCGCACGACGACGCGCGATCAAATTTTGGCGCCGTTGCCGGGGAGCAACACAGCTAAGTTTTAGCTAGCTTACATTTCTCATTTTAGTAACTAGTTATTTCATTTTGTTTTGTTTTCTCGTTGTTGTTTCTGACAGCGCACAATCACATCAGCCTGCGCAACCTTGAAACAGTTGCGCTGCGCAGATTCTAGTTGCGCACTGACAGACGCAACAACTTCGTTGCCATTTAATTCGTTTCTTGAGTTTGGATCAGGACATGGAGGATAACAGTGTGGTTGGAGATAACCTGGGAGACAGAACCCCAGAGGAAGCAAGGGCACATAACCGCGCAGCCCTATTCAGAGAGGAAGTGCAGCGTGAGGTCGACGCACGGATGGCCGCTGAACCATACATTGCGCCACCCGTTCGTCCAGTCGCGAGGCGCAGGACAGTGCGCGAAATGTCAGCCCCACTCACTGTTAACCAGCCATGGTGCATAGTGCTTCCGCCCAACGGACAGTTCGAACTGAGGAGCTCACTCATCCATCACATGCCCAAGTTTCACGGAATGAACAACGAAAATCTAGTCAAGCATGTGCGGGAGTTCCTAATCATTTGCGAGAACATGAAGACCTTGGGGGAGAACGAAGAAGCGCTGAAGATGAAGGCATTCCCATTTTCATTGAGCGATGCAGCCAAACACTGGCTGATGAGCCTACCCGCAGGATCAATCCACACATGGGAGCAGCTGCAGAAGAAATTCTTAGACAAATTTTATCCAGCAGCGAAGATTGCGCTGCTCAGAAGGGAATTGGCCGCGCCAAGGCAGAGCGCAGGGGAGTCTCTGTCAGAATACTACGAGCGTTTCAGGGAGCTAGAAGCCAACTGCTACAATCACGGGCTTCCTCAGAATGTGCTGATAGAGAACTTTCTGAATGGACTGCTGCCCATGGAGCTTCGACTACTGAATGCATGCGCAGGAGGGGACATTTGCAACATGTACCCGGAGGATGCATGGCAGCTGATAGAAGATTCTGCTGGGCAGGTAAGACATCAATTGACACTTGAAAGTAGTCGTAATCGTTCTGTGCATCAGGTAGAGGCAAGCGCTGAGATCCAAGAAATGAAGGCCATGCTACAGAAGCTGATGAGTGCGCAGAGCGCACAACCAGTTGCGCCAAAGGTATGTGAATTCTGCAGGTCCACTGAGCACAAGACAGATGAATGCCCAACACTTTTTGAAGAAACTGGAGATGTAAATGCCCTTGGAGGATGGGACAACAGAGGACCGCAGAGGCAGAATCAGCCGCGCTTTGGGCTTGCTGCAAATGGATTCAGATGGAGAGAAGAGAACAATTTCCAGAGGCAGCCCACTGATCAGCGCGCGCCACAGCAGACGCAACAAGCTGCACCCTACAATCCACCGCATCGCCGCACAGACGCACCAGCGCAGAACAATCAGCAACCAAAGCGATCCTTGGAAGATATCATGGGGCAGCTAGCAGACACAGTGCGCAAGAATGACGAAAAGTATGACAAGAGGTTCGAATCCATAGAGAAGCATCTATCACAAATTGCAACCACGGTGTATGAGCTGAAAAAGAGCGATGGCAACCTGCCTTCGCAAGTGATTCAGAACCCTAAAGGAGGAGTTAATGCAGTAACACTGAGGACTGGGCGCACAGTGGGAACAGAGCAGACCGCGCAGGCGCCCGCGCAACCAGTTGCGCAAGTCCCAGATCCAGCAGCTCAGAGTGCGCAACCAGAGCCAGAGGCGCAATCAGAAGCGCCAACCACGAACCAGCAGGGCAAAGCGCCAGGTATGTCTCACTCGACAAACAAGGACAAAAATTGTACTAACATACCTGCTCCTTTCCCTGTGCAGGCACCACTGGCGAGAAAAGAAGCACTGGACAAGGAACTATATGAGCTGTTCAGCAAGGTGGAAATCAACATACCTCTCATAGAAGCTATTCGACAGATTCCCAGGTATGCGAAGTTTTTAAAAGAGCTGTGCACAAATAAAAGGAGGACAGGCGAATGCGCACAGGTAATGCTAAATGCGCAGGCCTCAGCAATCGTGCAACAAAAGGTACCACCTAAGTGCCGAGATCCAGGTACATTCACTATCCCTTGCACCTTAGGTAAAACCACGGTAAGCAATTGCATGATCGATTTAGGCGCATCAATCAATTTATTACCATATTCTCTCTATGCGACTTTGCGCCTTGGACCACTAAAACCTGCAGGTCTCACAATTCAGCTAGCAGATAGACCGTGCAAACAACCTGCAGGCATGATAGAAGATGTCCTAGTTCGAGTGGGAGAGCTGGTGTTCCCAGCAGACTTTTATGTGCTCGAAATGGAGGGTGAATCAAGCGCCAGCGGTGCGCAGATCCTCCTAGGCAGACCGTTTCTGATGACTGCGCGCACGAAGATAGACGTGTGGAGGGGCACGCTCTCCATGGAGGTAGATGGCGAAGAAATCCATTTCAACATCTTCGAAGGGATGCAGCACCCACATGAGGACGCTACTGTGCACGCAATGGACAGCTTTGACGATTTAGTCACAGAAGCGCAGTGTGCGAGCGCAACCATAGGACCAGAGCTACTGACACAGGCAGAGCTGGAGGAGCAAGAGGAGGAGCTAGGCAGTGCTGAACCAGCACCCACACAGGTACTTGATATAGTTCATATTTGCACCACTAACAAAATCTTGCCCTCTATTGAACAGGCACCCAAGATCGAACTGAAGCAACTCCCGGAGCACCTCAAGTACATTTTCTTGGGAGATGAGGACACCCTGCCAGTGATCATCAAGAAGGGATTGGAAAAAGAGCAGGAGGCGCGCTTACAACAGGTGCTGCGCAGGAACCAGCGCGCTATTGGATGGACTCTTACTGATCTGCGCGGAGTGAGCCCAGACGTGTGCATGCACCGAATTCTGTTGGAAGATGGTGCCAAACCATCCAGGGAGGCTCAGCGCAGGTTAAACCCAAATATGATGGAGGTAGTGCAAAAGGAAGTTCTGTAGTTGCTTGACGCAGGGGTCATATACCCAATCTCAGACAGCAAATGGGTCAGCCCGGTGCACGTTGTGCCAAAGAAAGGAGGAATCACGGTGGAGGAGAATGCGCAGGGCGAGCTAGTTCCCAAGCGCATACAAACTGGCTGGCGCATGTGCATCGACTATAGGAAGCTGAACGCTGTAACGCGCAAGGACCACTTCCCGCTACCCTTCATGGACCAGATGCTGGATCGCTTGGCAGGTAAGCCTTACTTTTGTTTTTTGGACGGATATTCAGGTTACAATCAGATACCCATAGCTGCGGAGGATCAAGAGAAGACCACGTTCACATGCCCCTTCGGAACATTTGCGTTTCGGCGTATGTCTTTTGGGCTGTGCAACGCGCCAGGTACGTTCCAACGCCTCGTCATGAGCATTTTCTCTGATATGATTGGTATATGCATAGAAGTGTTCATGGATGATTTCACTGTATATGGGAGTACCTTTGATGCATGCTTAACACATCTAGATAAAGTCTTAGCGCGCTGCATCTCTAAGAACTTAGTGCTAAACTACGAGAAATGTCATTTCATGGTAACGCACGGAGTAGTACTGGGTCATATCATTTCAGAGGAGGGTATTAAGGTAGACAAGGCTAAGATAGATATTATTTCTAATCTGCCTTATGCCACCAACGTGCGCGACGTGAAATCGTTCTTAGGGCATGCTGGGTTTTACAGGCGTTTTATTAAGGATTTCTCTAAAATTTGCATACCCCTGTCTAACCTGTTGCAAAAAGACGTGTGCTTCGATTTTACTGATGAGTGCAGGGCGGCGTTCGATAAGCTGAAAGAAGCGCTGACCAGTGCGCCAGTGATGCGCGCACCAGACTGGAACCTGCCATTCGAGCTGAAGTGTGACCCAAGTGACTACGCAGTAGGAGCAGTCTTGGGGCAGCGCGAGGACAAGAAGCCGCATGCCATCTACTATGCATCGCGCACACTGGACTCCGCGCAGAAGAACTACACCACCACGGAGAAGGAGCTTCTGGCAATTGTATTTGCGCTGGAGAAGTTCCGAGCATATGTTCTAGGCGCCAGAGTCATCATCTACACGGACCACGCAGCTATCCGCTACCTCATGTCCAAGAAAGAGACCAAGCCGCGCCTGATGCGCTGGGTACTTCTGCTTCAGGAATTCGACTTAGAGATCAAAGATAAGAAGGGCACAGAAAATACCGTCGCTGATCACCTGAGCAGGATCGTAAAGGATGAGGAGCCAGGGCAGATCAAGGAGACATTCCCTGACGAGCATCTGATGGCGCTAACAGGTAAGGTACCATGGTATGCGCATATCGCAAATTACCTGGTCACAGGTGCGTTCCCTCCTCATTTCAATAAAACTCAGTGCATGCGATTGAAACATGAGTCCAAGCATTATCTTTGGGATGATCCTTACATGCTTAGAATAGGTCCAGATCGGATATTAAGACGTTGCGTGCCTGACCATGAGATTAACTCTGTGTTGATGTTTTGTCATGCGCACGCCTGTGGAGGACATTTCGGTCCCAAGCGCACGAGCAGGAAGATCTTGGACTGTGGATTCTACTGGCCGCACCTATTCAGAGATGCCTATGACCACTGCAGGAAGTGTGACAGGTGCCAGCGCACTGGAGGAATCTCCGCGCGCAACGAGATGCCGCAGACCCCGATTCTGGTGGACGAAGTGTTCGATGTTTGGGGAATCGACTTCATGGGTCCATTTCCCCCATCTGCCGGCTACGAGTACATACTGGTGGCCGTGGATTACGTATCCAAATGGGTCGAAGCTAAGGCCACGCGCAAGGATGATGGTAAGACTGTCGCTGATTTTCTCAGAACTAACATATTTTGCAGGTACGGAGTGCCTAAGGCAGTTATCAGCGACCAGGGGACGCACTTCTGCAACAGGGTTGTGGCGCAAGTTTTCAAGCACTATGGGGTGCGCCACAAGACGTCCACCGCTTACCATCCGCAGACAAATGGACAGGCCGAAGTTTCTAACAGAGAGATCAAGCGCATCTTGGAAAAGACTGTGAGGCCGTCACGCAAGGATTGGAGCCAGCGCCTGGATGATGCGCTATGGGCATACCGCACTGCACACAAGACGCCCATTGGAACCTCACCATTCCGGCTGGTCTATGGGAAGGCATGCCACCTGCCAGTAGAGCTCGAGCACAAGGCATATTGGGCCTTACGTATTTGCAACTTGAACTTGGAGGAGGCAGGAAAAGAACGCGCATTTGAGCTGAGCGAACTAGAAGAACTGCGCCTGGACGCCTATGAGGGACTGCGCGATTACAAAGCGCGCACCAAAGCATTTCACGACAAGCATATCCTCCGGCGCACGTTTGAACCAGGAGATCAGGTATTATTGTTTTCATCCCGCCTGAAACTCATGCCTGGGAAGTTGCGCAGCAAGTGGACGGGACCATACACCGTCACCAAGGTTTTCCCCTACGGCACAATTGAATTAGAAGACGGACACCAGCATCGTTTTCAGGTTAACGGGCAGAGAGTCAAACGGTACTTGGGCGAACCTTGGGATGGCGCAGCACGCAACATTGACTTGGCCGAGCCAGAGATAGTGGACGCGCAAGCTGCTGCGCCAGACGCACCACCAGATGTTTCAGAGGGAGAACTAGCACCCATCGCCTATATCTCCTCTTCCTCTGCATCTACCCTCATTACGAATAATGTATCACATGCTGACCCTCCCTTGTATCCTTTGCGCAGGACCAATGAGATCGTGACACAAGCACTGGCGCAAGGACACTCAGGAGCAAGAGTGGGGGAGGTCGCTGGCACACTTTCACGCAAGTAACGAGGTACAGTCGAGCCAACGACGTTAAACAAAGGCACTTGTCGGGAGGTAACCCGACACGTTTTTTACTTTTACACGTTTTTTTTCTTATATTCGTTCTTTTTGCATTGCATGCATGTGCGCTCTCCATGCGCTTGAGCTTGAGTCGTGGGGACACGTCTCTGTTCAAGTGTGGGGGGGGGGGGGGGGGGGCCGTTACTCTTACATTTCATTTTTTGAGCATTTTTAGTATAGCTTAGTTTAAGTTGAAGAGAATTAGTAGCAGTAGTGCGCTAAGGTGCAGGATGCGCATGCGCTCCAGCTTGTGTTGCGCTATCCGTATTGCGTGCGCCGTTCTCTACTGTTTTAACATAATTTTTTCGTTTTTTTCTGCTCCTGTCAGTTGGGATATACAGGGGATGTGGAGTTGATAGAAATGCTCCAGAGAGGCGGTTAGTCGCTTGTGCTTCGAAGGCGAGGTATATGGTCGAGTGCGCTAGTGGAGGCCGATGCTTCGCAACCTTCGGAACAAAAGAGCGCGCTCAGTCACGCAGATGCCAAAGGCGAAATACCCAAAGCGTGGCGAGGTGGGAAAACAGACCACCTTCTCTCTGGAAGCCGAGCTAAGGAAAGCGGGCGCGGTTGCAAACGCGTGCGCCGACCGGCGCAGACGGACCAAGGAGGGAGAGCGGAACGAGTTCCATAGCTGCTATCCGAAGGCTGAGATTGGAACTGTTCTGGGAATGAAACAAATTGGAAAGGAAGCTGTACAAAAGAAAAATACCAGCAGAAGCAGATGATTTGCGTTACAAAGAATCAGCAAGCGCACTACTTAGTACCTGCGTGCGCAAGACCAAAAGGATATCATCAAAGGCTCAGGTTCCCAGGAAGTGTGCGAACGAATCACGCACTGGAAGAAGCTCGCGCAAGAAACCATATACCTATCTTCGGAGCGGGAGCTGACAACCAGGAGCCTAAGAAGAGCTATCTCCCAGTCATCCAAAGATCTTCATCCCGGCTGAGAGGTAATGAAATTTCGGGATTATTATATTAGAACTATTGAGTGCAGTTGTGCGCAGGTGATAGAGCAGCACAAGTTGAGCAACTGTGCATTTTGCGCTAGAATGCAAGGCTGTGCGCTAGTCTCCAGAAAAGGTAATTGTATCCGCGTTTCAGTACTTGTTCGGGACGAACAAGGGGCAAGTGTGGGGGGTTTGATAGAGCCTAGTTATACACATTATTTAGGTCATAACCCTGTGCTTGTTTGCAATATTTCATGAGCAAGATTACTCGTTTCCAATGTTTTTTGTATATCAGGTCAGAACGAGTCCTTGAGTCGGATACGCGCTAACAGGCAGCATTCTAGGAGTGAAAGATCAGCCTGCGGAGCTAGCGGCGCAAACAGAAGAAGAAATGGCGAAAGACAGCAGAGGTGCGCTACCCGATTGCGCCAATCAATGCTGTGCGCCAGGCGCAAAGTCCCAGTGACCAGATTTGGAAGTTGCCAAAAGATGAACTTCCTGGGGCACTATTTAAACAAAGAAAGTCTAGGGTTTCAAAAGAGCGGAACATCATCACTCAGCGGCATTCCAGAGGCACTGCGCGGCAGAACTGGAAAACACACGGACCTGTCAAGGAGAGTTGCGCCAGCCGACTGCGCCAGCCAAGAGAAGACACTGCACGCACTATTTGCTACCGTTTTCTCTGATACAGTAGTTGTTATTTACTATTTTATGATGTTTACCACTAGCATGTCTAGCTAAACACTCAGTGTTGGTCGGGCATGAACCTATGATGTATTACCTTTGAGACTTGAGCTTAATGCATAGTTTATTTACTTGTATTAATTCTGTGCGCGCTGAGACAGTTAGTTGCATGAGTAGGGGAAGCCTTGAACCGCAAACTTACTTGTGTTGCTTGCTTGTCACCTGTTAAACTAGTTGCATGCGTAGGGGAAGCCTTGAACCGCAAACTTACCGTGACAATTAGGAGTAACGAGTTAGGGTAGGCAGTTGCTACTGTGACAGGATTCGCAGCTGTTTAGTCTAGTTCTAAGGATTAATAGCACATGAACTTTGAACGGAACATGCGCACGTGTTAGGAAGCCTTTACCGGACACTAACCCAAGTAAACCACAAGCTATAGATGTTTAGAGTCGATGATAAGGAATGCATTCATAGAGGATTGTCTGCCCAATACTTTTCATAAAGATAGTACTTCATCTCTACTGCTTGCGCACGTCTAGTGCAATTCCCTGAGTTACGATATTCGCTGTTACTCGCGCATCGCGCAAAACCCCCAATCACTCACGCAACCCCCGTTTTTTTAAAGTGTAGGTTACTGGCTAAGACTCACTGCTTGCTCCCTGTGGAGATCGACCCTTACTTAACCGCTGTACTAGTGGGAGAGGAAGGATTATATTTGACGCGCACGACGACGCGCGATCAACCGCGCGCACAAAGATAGACGTGTGGAGGGGCACGCTTTCCATGGAGGTAGATGGCGAAGAGATCCATTTCAATATATTCAAGGAGATGCAGCACCCACACGAGGACGCCACAGTGCACGCGATGGACAGCTTAGATGATTTAGTCACAGATGCGCAATGCGCAAGCGCAACAATAGGACCAGAGCCACTGGCACAGACAGAGTTGGAGGAGCAGGACGAGGAGCTGAGCAGTGCTGAACCAGAGCTCAAACAGGTACATGATATAGTTCATATTTGCACTGCCAATAAAATCTTGCCCTCTATTGAACAGGCACCCAAGGTCGAGCTGAAGCAGCTGCCAGAGCACCTCAAATACATTTTCTTGGGAAATGAGGACACCCTGCCAGTAATCATAAAGAAAGGATTAGAAGAGGAGCAGGAAGTGCGCTTACAGCAGGTGCTGCGCAAGAACCAGCGCGCTATAGGATGGACACTAGCAGATCTGCGTGGAGTGAGCCCAGACGTGTGCATGCACAGAATACTATTGGAAGATGGTGCCAAACCATCCAGGGAGGCTCAGCGCAGATTGAACCCAAATATGATGGAGGTAGTGCAGAAGGAGATCTTAAAGTTGCTTGACGCAGGAGTCATTTACCCCATCTCGGACAGCAAATGGGTCAGTCCAGTGCACGTTGTGCCTAAGAAGGGAGGAATCACAGTGGAAGAAAATGCGCAGGGTGAGCCTCTTCCCAAGCGCATTCAGACTGGATGGCGCATGTGCATCGACTACAGGAAGCTTAATGCAGTCACGCGCAAGGACCATTTCCCGCTACCGTTCATAGATCAGATGCTGGATCGACTAGCAGGTAAGCCTTATTTTTGTTTCTTGGACGGATATTCAGGGTACAACCAGATACCCATAGCTGCGGAGGATCAGGAGAAGACCACGTTCACCTGCCCGTTCGGTACATTTGCGTTTCGGCGCATGTCATTTGGGCTGTGCAACGCGCCAGGTACGTTCCAACGCCTTGTCATGAGCATTTTTTCTGATATGATTGGTATATGCATAGAAGTGTTCATGGATGACTTTACTGTATATGGAGGTACCTTTGATGCGTGTTTAACTCTTCTAGATAAGGTCTTGGCGCGCTGCATTTCTAAGAACCTAGTGCTTAATTATGAAAAATGTCATTTCATGGTAACGCATGGTGTAGTGCTAGGACACATCATCTCAGAGGAGGGGATCAAGGTAGACAAGGCTAAGATAGACCTTATTTCTAATCTACCTTATGCCACTAGCGTGCGCGACGTGAAGTCATTCTTAGGACACGCTGGGTTTTACAGGCGTTTTATCAAAGACTTCTCTAAAATTTGTATTCCCCTGTCTAACCTCTTGCAAAAAGATGTGTGCTTCGATTTTACTGATGAGTGCAGGGCCGCATTTGATAAGCTGAAGGAGGCACTGACCAGTGCGCCAGTGATGCGCGCACCAGACTGGAACCTGCCATTTGAACTGATGTGCGACGCAAGCGATTATGCAGTAGGTGCAGTCCTGGGGCAGCGAGTGGACAAGAAACCGCACGCCATCTATTATGCATCGAGCACACTGGACGCTGCGCAGAGGAACTACACCACCACGGAGAAGGAGCTTCTGGCAATTTTGTTTGCGCTAGAGAAGTTCCATGCATACCTTCTAGGCGCCAGGGTCATCATATACACAGACCACGCAGTCATCCATTACCTGATGTCCAAGAAGGAAACTAAGCCGCGCCTGATGCGCTGGGTGCTCCTACTGCAGGAATTCGACCTGGAGATCAAGGATAAGAAGGGCATAGAGAACACGGTTGCGGACCACCTGAGCAGGATCGTGAAGGAGGAGGAGCCAGGGCAGATCACTGAGACATTTCCCGACGAGCATCTGATGGCGCTGACAGGTAAAGTACCATGGTATGCGTACATTGCGAATTACCTGGTCACAGGTACGTTCCCTCCGCATTTCAATAAAACGCAGTGCATGAGATTGAAACATGAGTCCAAGCATTATCTTTGGGATGATCCTTATATGCTCAGAATAGGACCTGATCAGATATTAAGGCGCTGCGTGCCTGACCATGAATTTAACTCTGTTTTGATGTTTTGTCATGCGCACGCATGTGGAGGACACTTTGGTCCCAAGCGCACCAGCAGGAAGGTCCTGGACTGCGGATTTTATTGGCCGCACCTGTTTAGAGACGCATATGACTATTGTAGGAATTGTGACAGGTGCCAGCGCACAGGAGGCATATCAGCGCGCAACGAGATGCCATAGACGCCAATTCTAGTAGATGAAGTGTTTGATATATGGGGAATCGACTTCATGGGGCCATTTCCCCCGTCTGCCGGCTATGAATACATATTGGTCGCGGTGGATTATGTCTCCAAATGGGTTGAAGCTAAGGCCACACGGAAGGATGATGGTAAGACGGTCGCTGAGTTTCTGAAAACTAACATCTTTTGCAGGTACGGGGTGCCTAAGGCAATCATCAGCGACCAGGGGACGCACTTTTGCAACAGGATCGTGGCGCAAGTTTTCAAGCATTACGGAGTGCGCCACAAGACGTCCACCGCTTATCATCCTCAGACAAATGGACAGGAAGAGGTCTCTAACAGAGAAATCAAGCGCATCCTAGAGAAGACTGTGAGACCATCTCGCAAGGATTGGAGCCAACGCCTGGACGATGCGCTGTGGGCATACCGCACTGCGCATAAGACACCAATCGGGACTTCACCGTTTCGCTTGGTCTACGGAAAAGCATGCCACCTGCCAGTAGAGCTAGAGCACAAAGCATATTGGGCCTTATGCATTTACAAACTGAACCTGGATGAGGCTGGCGAGGAGCGCGCGTTTGAGCTCAGCGAGTTAAAAGAGCTGCGCCTGGATGCCTATGAGGGATTACGCGATTACAAGGAGCGGACAAAGGCGTTTCATGACAAGCATATCCTCAGACGCACTTTTGAGCCAGGAGACCAGGTGTTATTATTCTTCTCACGCCTGAAGCTCATGCCTGGAAAGCTGCGCAGCAAATGGACTGGACCGTACACAGTCACCAAGGTCTTCCCCTATGGAACAATCGAGTTAGAAAACGAGCACCGGCATCGTTTTCAGGTGAATGGGCAGAGAGTCAAACGGTATCTCGGATAACCTTGGGATGGTACAACGCGCGACATTGAGTTGGCAGAACCATTAATAACAGATGCGCCAACTGCCGCGCCAGAGGCACCACCAGATGCACCAGAGGGAGAACTGGAGACTATTGCTCACATTTCCTCTTCCTCTTCATCTACCCTCGTTACTGCAGACTTCTCACATATTATCCATGCTGACTATCCTTCTCACCCTTTGCGCAGGACCAAGAAGAACACAACACATACACACGCGCAGGGTCACTCAGGAGCAAAGTGGGGGAGGTCGCTGGCACACATTTGGGCACGTAACGAGGTACAGTCGAGCCAACGACGTTAAACAAAGGCACTTGTCGGGAGGTAACCCGATATGTTTTTCTTTCATATGTTCTTTATTTTGCTTGCATGCATCAGTTCTGCATGTGCGCGTCCTCCGTGCGCTTGAGCTCGAGTCGTGGGGACACGTCTCGGTTTAAGTGTGGGGGGAGCGCTACACTTACATTTCGCGTTTTTTTTTTAGCTTTATAGTGTAGTATTGAAGGAAACAGTAGCAGTAGTGCGCTTGTGTGCGGGTTGCGCGCTCTGTTCAGCTTGTTTGCGCTATCCATATTGCGCCGTGCGCTATCAACTGTTTTTAGTATATTTTTTTTCGTTTTTTCTGCTCCTGTTAGTTGGGATATACATGGGATGTGGAGTTGACAGAAACGCTCTAGAGAGGCGGTTAGTCGCTCGCGCTTCAGAGGAGAGGTATATGGTCGAGAGCGCGAGTGGAGGCCTGTGCTTCGCGACCTTCGGAACAAGAGAGCGCGCTCAGTCACGCAGATGCCGAAGGCGGAATACCCAAAGCGTGGCGAGGTGGGAAAACAGACCACCTTCCCTCTGGAAGTTGAGCTAAGGAAGGCGGGCGCGGTGTAAACGCGTGCGCCGACCTGCGCAGACAGACCATGAAGGGAGAGCGGGGCGTTGTTCCATAGCTGTTATCCGGAGGCCGAGACTGGAACCGTTCTGGGAAAGATAGGAATCATAGACAAAGCCGTATAAAAAGGAAAAAATACCAGCAGCTGATATGCGCTATAAAAAAAAAAACAAAAGAGAGAATCAGCGTGCGCACAATAAACCAGCTAGCGCAAAAGCCACAGAAAATCATCAAAAGGCTCGAGTTCCCAGGAAGTGCGCAGAAGAATCACGCTCGGGAAGAAGCTTGCGCTGTTAACCATATACCCATCCTCGGAGTGAGAGCTGACAACCTGGAGCATATAAAGAGCTATCTCCCAGTCATCCGAAATGGTCTTCATCCCAGCTGAGAGGTAATGAATTGCGAAATCACTATACTTAAACTGTTGACAGCAGATGTGCGCAAAAGGAAGTGCAGCGCAAGGTGATCAGTAGTGCAGATCGCGCCAGAGTGCAAGACTGTGCGCTAGACTCCAGAGAGGTAATGGTAACCGTGCTTGAGTGCTTGTTCGAGGACGAACAAGGGGCAAGTGTGGGGGGTTTGATAGAGCCTATTTATACGCATTATTTGGATCATATCCCCGTACTTGTTTGCATTATTTTATGTACAAGATTACTGGTTTCCAGTGTTTTTGTATTTCAGGGCAGAACAAGGGCCTAAGTCGGATACGCGCTAACAGGCAGCGTTTAGGACGCGCAGCACACAGCCTGCGGAGCTAGCGGCGCAAACAGAAGAAATGGCGAGAGACAGCAGAGTTGCGCCGACCAATGCGTTAAGCAGTATGCCGTGCGCCAGGCGCAGAGTCTAGTATTTCCTAATCCTGACATGACCAGATTTGGAAGTTGCCAAGGATGGACCTCTCGAGCAGTATATAAAGGGGAGGAGGTCTAGGGTTTAAAGGAGACACACAGAGAGGCAACACCCCACATCAGAGGGCCACGAGAGAGCGAGAGAGCGGCAATCTGGAAAACACACGGACTTGTTGAGAGGACTTGCGACAGCAGACTGCGCCAGCCGAGAGACATACTGCACGCACTGTTTGCTACTTGTTTCTCAGATACATTAGACCTTATTTTACTATTCTATGATGTTTATCACTAGAATGTCTAGCTAAACGCTTAGTATCGGTTGGACATGAATCTATGAGTATTTCTTTTGAGACTTGCACTTAATGCATAACTTGCTTGCTTATATTAATTTTGTGCACATTACTGGCAGCTTGTTGCATGAGTAGGGGAAGCCTTGAACCGCAATCTTACTCTTGTTGCTTGTTGTTGTTTGTTAAACTAGTTGAATAGCCTGACGGTGCCAACTAGGAGTAACGCGCTAGGATAGGCAATTACTACCTTGATCGGATTCGTAGTTGTTTAAGTCTAGTGTAAGAATTAATAGCACATGAACTTTGATCGGAACATGCGCACATGTTAGGAAGCCTTGATCGGACACTAACATTAGCAACTCGAGCTATAGACATTTAGAGTCAATGATAAGGAATACACTCATAGAGGATTGTCTGCGCCGATACTTCTCATAGTCATAGTACTTAATCTCTACTGCCTGCGCACGTCTAGTGCAAGTTCCTGCGTTACGATACCACTGTTTACTCGCGCACTGCGCAACCCAATCACTCACCCCCCCAATCTTCGTAAGTGTAGGTCACTGGCTAGAACTGAACTACTTGCTCCCTGTGGAGATCGACCCTTTCTTAACCGCTGTACTAGTGGAAGAGGAAGGATTATATTTGACGCGCACAACGACGCGCGATCAGCGGTATACTTCATTTAATGAGGGCATAGGTTTCATTGCTAGGATTTGTGACCTAATTGGCACATGAACATAATTTAACCCCATTAGGAATTTCATAATCTTGTCCATTGTCCTCTTTTCTATCAAGCATTTTGTGGATTTACATTGTGATACAAGCATGCATAATTCATGTTGGTTCAGCCCCTCTTCTTGACCCCAAAGTTCAGATAACTTCTCATAGTACTTAGCAACAGACAACTCTCCTTGCTTGAAAGCATATATTTCTTCTTGTATTGCATATATTGTAGGTGCATCTGTTGTAGAGTATCTATCTGCTAAATCTGTCCAAGCTTCAATAGCATCTTTTGCATGTATTAATGATGAAGCGATTTCTTTTGAAACTGATGCAAGAAGCCATGAAAAAACGAAATTGTTGCATCTTAACCATTTAGCCAACTGAGTAGGATCTTCAGGCCTAGGGCATAAGCCAGCAACAAATTCCATTTTGTTCTTGCATCCTAGAGAGATTTCCATGGATTTTCTCCAAGTTACATAATTCGACTCATCAACTAATGGTTGGGTTACCAAAGGAACACCACTAATTTCATGGTTATCAATGCGCAGGTAGTCAATTAAGGAGTTAGTAGAGGATGAACTCACATTGCTGGTCACGCCTGGATCCATTTGCGGAAAAATGGAGACTTCAAAGAAAATTCAGAATCTGATGGAATTGAGTGAAACTAGTGCCGAGCGATCAATCTTAGATGATATTCCGCTCTGATACCATGTGAAAAAGTTACATCCATGGCTTTACCAAACTTTCAGCTTCCTTTGGAGCTAGAAAGTGATGCCTCAGTGTACGGCATAGGTGTAGCATTGATGCAAAAGGGCAACCAATAGCTTATTTCAGCTAGAAACTATGCGCTCATCTACAACTAACTTCAACTTACGTTCATGAGCTCCATGCCATTACGCGAGCAGTGCAGAAGTGGAGATAATATTTATTGGGTAAGCATTTTGTCATTCGCACCGACCGTCGCAGTTTGGCAAATGTGAATCAAGATGTCCAACTGTTTGTGGCTCAATATACAATGTGTCAAACTATAAAGTATCTTACTTCCAAGCCGAGGGGACTCCTGCAACCATTACCAATTCCGGAGAGGGTTTGGGATGATGTTGCATTGAATTTATCACCGGATTACCACAATCAAAAGGCCAAATAGTTACAATGGTAGTGGTCGATCGTTTGACTAGACATTTTGTTTGTTAATGTTGTGGTGAAGTATCATGGGTTTCCTAACAGCATTGTTTCTGACCGGGACAAGGTATTCCTTAATAAGTTTTGGACCACTTTATGTGGAACCAAGTTGAAGATGAGTACCAGCTATCATTCCCAGTCGGAGGTCTTGAATAGGTGTTTGGAGCAATACTTGAGGGCATTTGTTGGTGAACATTCTCAGCGATGGGTCTGGTGCTTATCCCAGACTGAGTACTAGTATAATACTGCCATTCTGATGACGCCATTTCAAATGGTGTATGGGAGACTACCGCCACCTCTTCCTTGCTATGTAGATATGAATGCAGGCATGCCGTCATTGGATCAGGTTTTACTGGACCGCAACTATTGCAGTAACTTCGTTTATATTTAACCCGTAGCTCAAAATAGGATGCAGCAACAAGCGAACAAACATCGTAGAGATGTGGAGTTTGATGTAGGCGGATTTATTCTTGTTAAGTTATAACCTTATCGACAGTAGTCTCTGGCTAAACGTACCTCACTTTAATTAAGAAAGCGTATTTTGGACTGTATCAAATGGTGGAGCATATAGGGCGTGTAGCCTACAGATTAGTCTTGCTGGCTGAAAGCAAGATTCGTCTGGTCTTTCATGTTTTTTTATTGAAATTGTGGAAGGACCTATGCCGTCTCTGATCACTTCTTTACCCCCACTATCAGTACTTGACCATCCTATTTTGCTTCCTCATGCTACTTTGGGCAGCAGGGTTGTTTTGCACAATGCTAAGTCGGAACAAAAGTCTTGATTTAATGGCAGCATGTACAACCGAATGTGAGCTCATGAAAACCGTTTCATGAGGTAGTGTGATACAATCATGGGAGGAAAAGGACAGAGGAGCAAAAAGAATTCCAGCCGATACCCGCCCAATGAGTACGTGGGACTTGCTGGTGAAGAAATGGTGTATGGAATCAACTGCTAGAAGGAATCAAATGATGCCGTTCGAATAACAGGAGCAACAGAAGATCCTGTCCCCTCCTTTCAACTGCCAGCACCGGAGGATAGAGGAAACTGCAGAACGTCATGAGCTGTGGACACTTGGTTGAATATCATTTGCTGTATCTTTCTATTTAATGCACTAATGAAGTAAAGAAAAGCAACAATTACAAACTCAAATTCTCCTCTCTCCCTTCTCATCTCTCTTCTCTTCCTTCAGTTCACTCCCCTCAGATTCTAAACGTAACATTTGGTGCTCTCGTCGACCTTCCGCACTATGCCAGAAACTCGCCAGAGCTCGATCGATGCCACCATCACAGCCCTCAATGATTCCATCACAGCTCTCACCCTCCTCACCCAGGCTTTTGAACAACGCCAGGCGGAAGATTCAGCCCGCCAGTCGCGTACGGAGACGAAGCTGGACCGCATCATGGAGATGCTCGAGGCTCAGGCCACACTACCCATGGGTCGGGCCGACAAACAACCGGTTGAAGGACCCAACCCTCCTCCACTTTTGGCCACCCCAATAACACAGCATCCATCAGGATCCACTCCCCGCATCCAACCGAACCTACTCTTACCAGGAGGAGGTACTACTGGTGACACCCCTCCCATCTCAGGACGCCACTTCAGAGTGGAGGTGCCCTTATTCACTGGTGAGGATGTCGAGGGTTGGCTTTTCCAAATGGAGAGGTATTTTGATGTTAACCGGATCCCGGACGAACAATGACTGACGTACGCTGTCTTCTATCTCTCTGGTCTGGCCTTGAGTTGGTACAAGTTTATGCACGCAACTCGCCAGATGTCCGACTGGCCGCATTTTGTGACGGGAGCCCTAGAGAAATTCGAACCCTCACACTATTGGAATGCGGAGGTAGCCCTCAATAAGCTACATCAAACCTCGTAAGTGGCCTCCTACATCACAGAGTTTGAAATACTTTCGTCCCGCACGCCGGGCTTTTCACCAACAAACCTACTCAACCGCTTCTTAGCAGGACTCCGAGACGATGTCCGCAGGGAGATTGTCCTACTCTGTCCGGACACCTTGTCAAGAGCAATGGGTATGGCCAGGGTGGCAGAACAGAAACTACAAGCGTCCCGTTGGTCCAGTTCTCGACCGCAGATTCAAAAGTTTCATCAAATAACTCCAGGGCATGGGTTTTCTCCAGGCCAGCATCGCCCTACGGTTAACAACTCATCCTTGCCTTTTAAGAGGCTGACACCGGCTCAGATGACAGAGAGGAGCGAGCGTGGCCTCTGCTTCAACTGCGACGAGCAGTATGCGCCAGGACATAGATGCAAACAGCAGTTTCAATGTCTAGTCCTATGCGAAGACCAAGTTACAGAAACAGAACAACTTCCATCGGAAGAAGACACCAAGCAGGAAGAGGATCCTCATATCATTCCTGAGCCAACCATTTCATTTCAAGCAATGCAAGGAGGTATTGCCCCTACTACCATCCGCCTTCAGGGGGTACTCGCTGGCGTTCAGGTACCCATTCTTATTGATAGTGGGTCAACGCATAATTTTTTGCAACAACGAATAGCTAATCATACAGGCCTACGCATTGAGTCAACAAGCGGGTTACAGGTGACAGTGGGAAATGGGGACTCATTACGTTGCGAAGGCATATGTCGTTCGGTGCCGCTGCAGCTCGACGAAAATCCATTCTCAGTCGATTTCCACATTCTCCCGATCTATGGTGCAGACGCGGTTTTGGGCGCCCAATGGATGGCACAAATAGGCCCGATTCAATTTGACTATGCATCACTCTCCATGTCATTCACTCACAATGGATTGGCGGTGGAACTGTATGGCATTCAACCTGAAGCTCAACTACAGTCTTTGTCCTTCACCCAATTCAAGCGAGCTCAGGCGACCGGCGCAGTCTTTCAAATGTTTCAGGTTGATCCTCTTTAGGCAGTCGAGACTCCACACCATTTATCAGTACCACCCCTACATGATAACCTGACCTCTGGACAAAAAGCAACACTCGCTGATCTGTTACGGCAGTTTAAACCTCTCTTTGATGCTCCTCATGGCTTGCCACCAAGCAGAACATACGATCATCATATCCCTTTGGATCCAGGGGCAACACCGGTTAATGTTCGTCCGTATCGTTATCCGCATTTTCAAAAGAAGGAAATAGAAAAGCTAATCACAGAGATGTTAGCGGAGGGGATTATACGGCCTAGCACCAGTCCATTCTCTTCGCCTGTCTTGCTAGTGAAGAAAAAGGACTGCACTTGGCGTTTTTGTGTCGATTACAGAGCCCTAAATACAATCACAATTTGAGATAGATTTCCGATGCCTATAGTGGATGAATTATTCGATGAACTCCATGGTGCCAAGCTATTTTCGAAGTTAGATTTGCGAGCTGGATATCACCAACTCTTAATGGCCACGGAGGACGTCTATAAAACAGCCTTCCGAACACCCGATGGACATTTCGAGTTCTTAGTTATGCCATTCGGCCTTATGAATGCACCATCAACTTTTCAGGCAGCTATGAATGATTTGTTTCGTCCATTCCTACGGAAATTCATTTTGGTCTTCAAGGATGACATCCTTGTTTATAGCTGGTCGTGGTCCGATCACGTTCTCCATCTCACGAAAACCTTCACGTTACTCAGGTTACATTGCTTTTACATTAAGGGATCTGCATGTGTGTTAGCACAACCTCAGGTTCAATATTTGGGCCATATCATTTCAGGGGAGGGTATGATGGTTGATCCGGATAAAGTGCAAGCTATTTTGTCATGGCCGCCACCAAAAAACATTAACTAGTTGAGGGGATTCTTAGGGATTATTGGTTATTATCGGAAATTCGTAAAAGGGTACGCGGAAATAGCTTTGCCACTGACAAGGTTGCTGCGTAAGGATGCTTTCTTATGGGACAATTCAGCAACCGAAGCTTTCACACAACTCAAGGACCTCTTAGCTGATACTCCAACTCTTGCGCTGCCAGACTATAGTGCTCCTTTTGTCGTACAGACTAATGCGTCAGGGTCCGGAATGGGAGCTGTCCTCTCTCAAAACGACCGTCCCATCGCATTTTATAGCAAACAGTTTCATGCTACTTTAGCCCGAAGCTCCGCGTATAATAGAGAACTCGCAGCAGTGGTCTTAGCTATTCAGAAGTGGAGATAGTACTTGCTCGGTGCGAGATTCATCATCCAAACGGACCACCAACCACTTCGAGTTATTCTTACCCAAACAATACATACCCCAAAGCAACAGCGGTGGCTAAGCAAACTGATGGGGTACGAATTTGAGGTTGTCTACAAGCCCGGAAGAGAGAACACGCCGGCGGATGCTCTCTCCCGCCTACCTCAACCCACATGTATGGTACTTCATGGAATTTCACGCCCGGTCTATGGTCTCATCAGTGCAATCCGTAGAGTAACAACAACTTCCACAGAAGAGTACAAGAACTTTGAAGTTCGTGATGGATTAATCCTATTCAAAGGGCGTCTATTCGTCCTCAATGATCCCACAATCAAACAGCTCGTGTTACACGAGTATCATAATACGCCGGTGGGTGGGCACACAGGGATTACCCGCACTACCGCCCGGATCAAATCAAACTTCTTTTGGAAAGGCATTCGTGATGATGTCAAAGAGTATGTCAACAAATGCACAACGTGTCAACTAGTGAAACCCATGCATACGGCCAGCCAAGGGTTACTCCAACCTCTGCCCTTACCAGAGAAGATATGGCATGAAATCTCCTTGATTTCATCACCAGCCTACCGCTCACTAAAGGGAAATCAGCCATTATGGTAGTGGTAGATCGGCTATCCAAGTACGCGCACTTTAGTCCGCTGGTTCCACACTTCACTGCAGAAATCGTAGCCGACACTTTTGCCCGTGATATTGTCAGGTTGCATGGAATACCGGCCGGTATGGTTTCGGATAGAGATACTATCTTCTTGGGGGCTTTTTGGCAGGAACTTTTTAAGCGACAAGGCACTACGCTCTCTCACAGTACCGCCTATCATCCTCAATCAGACGGACAAACCGAAGTGATCAATCGAATATTAGAAGACTATTTAAGATGTTTCGTGGCTGAACATCAGAAGGATTGGCTAAGGGATGAATTTCATTATAATACAGCAGCACACTCCGGCCTAGGGATGTCTCCCTTCGAGGCAGTATATGGCCGCACTCCCCTAGTGTTACTTGATTACGTAGAGGGATCATCTCACATCCCAACGGTTAACAACATGCTAACTGACCGCTCTGCGATCATGGCTTTGCTAAAAGAGAACTTAAGCCGGGCTCAAAATTGCCTGAAGAACCAGGCCGACAAACACCGCACGGACATTGAATTCGAAGTGGATGATTGGGTGTTCGTCCGACTTGTTCCTTATAGGCAGATTTCAGTCCATCACAGGAAATCACAGAAGCTGGCCAAAAGATATTATGGCCCTTTTCAAGTTCTAGCAAGAGTGGGCATGGTAGCTTACAAGATCGCGTTGCCACCAGAGAGTCGCATTCACAACGTGTTTCATGTCTCGGTTCTCAAAAGATGCATGGCAGGACCACCAGTCCATCAGATTGAGTGGCCAGATTGTTTCCATCAAGAGGATCAGCAACCGATTATCAACCTTGAGGACAAGGTTCTCAATGGCGGGGGAAGAAATGATACAATCATGGGAGGAAAAGGACAGAGGAGCAAAAAGAATTCCAGCCGATACCCGCCCAATGAGTACGTGGGACTTGCTGGTGAAGAAATGGTGTATGGGATCAACTGCCAGAAGGAATCAAATGATGTCGTTGGAATAGCAGGAGCAGTAAAAGATCCTGTCCCCTCCCCTCAACTGCCAGCACCGGAGGATAGAGGAAACAATGGAACGTCATGAGCTGTGGACACTTGGTTGAATATCATTTTCTGTATCTTTCTATTTAATGCACTACTGAAGTAAAGAAAAGCAACAATTACAAACTCAAATTCTCCTCTCTCCCTTCTCATCTCTCTTCTCTTCCTTCAGTTCACTCCCCTCAGATTCTAAACGTAACATAGTGTCATCGTATCCTTCCTTGATGACATGTTTTGTTTTGAAAGGGATGGGGATGATAGGAATGGCGGAAATTATTTTCCTATTGTATTGGACACTGGAATAGTAGGAAAGTAAGTGCAGAAGCCGGCAATGGTGGAGAGTGAAGACTCGGCAACTGAGTTTGCGGAACTAGGAATACTGTGGGGGTTGTCACCAGCAGGCGAAATCAACAAGCGTCACGGTGGTTGTGTGACTACGTTCGATAGGCAGTGAAGAGTGTTGAATGGTGATTAGTTTGTTAAAACATGAATATAAATATAAAATGTAATAAGATGGTTAGGCATCGGAAAAATTTTGTGCCCTATTTCTCCTTCTGCTTCCCTGATCTCCAATCGTAACATTTTGTAGGTGGGTCTTTCATTTTGTATATAATCCATGCTTTCTTGTGGAATGAAAAAGCTTCATTTCATAAAAACATTGTCTGGTAAAGGCAATACCTTTGCATGGTCTTTTTCAATCTGTTGATTGAAAATTTTCTTCACCAAGAAATACATGACAAAGATTTGACTCATTTTCCTAGTTTTCTTTCCTCCATGGTTCTAAGCAACACGCAAAATCATTGAAGCAGGCGTCTGCCAAACTTTTTTAGCAGAAAATTGTCATAGGAGCGTATAACAGTTTATGATTCTTTGGTCCAGTAACAAAATGTTAGTTTACTTTTGCTCGGTTTGGATTTTATTTACGGTTTATTGCTGCTATGTAAGCATGTTGGGTGCCTTTGACAGAAATCAATCAATTACACATTTACTCTCTCAATCTATCTTCTCTCTTCCAAAACGAACTCCAACTTCTCGAAGTGTTTCTTCTTTCCCCAAATCACCTTCTGGCTTGGATTCAGCTATCTTAGATTTCTCGGTGAAATTCTAGATAGTAGCAGATTGATTTGGATAGGTTTCCTATCTCACTGGTATCAGATTTCTTCACATCCTGGTGACCTAAACAATGGCGGAAACCCGAGCACAATCCCTGCTAGAGATGAATCGTCAGTTGGAAGAGGTGCGTCGTGAATCTGAAGAACAAAACCATGACCTGAAGAATGAATTAGCTGGAATCAAGGAGCTCCTTCACAGCTTCATTTCTCAAAAACAGACTCCAACGGATGCATCCCTTTCACCAGATCCTCATAGCTCAAGTTCCGGAACCCAACATCAGCACACTACACAAACGGACATACCCATTCTGGTCGAGTTTGGCCAACTCTCCAACGCTCGCAAACAAGTGGAGTTTCAGTGAGCACCTCTCCTTCCGGGCGGCTTAGCAACAAGGTTATCCAAGGTTGAGGTCCCAAAGTTTGATGGCACCTTTTTAAAGGAATGGTTATACCGCTGCGAGCAGTTCTTTCTCTTAGATAGTACGGCACCTGAACTCAAGGTTCGTCTGGCATCACTCCACTTAGAAGGTAAAGCTCTTCAATGGCATCATAACTATATGTATACTCGATTTGATCAGTTCCCTTCATGGCCTGAATATGTTGTTTGCCGTGTCAACTCGTTTCGGTAAACTATTTGATGATCCACTTGCCGACTTGGTTAGCTTGAAACAGGCAACAGATTCCGTGGAGGAGTATCTGGATAAGTTTGAATGTACCCTGACACGTATGAGTTTGTCCCAACCCCATGCCCTAAGCATTTTCCTCACTAACCTACGCCCTTATCTCGCACTACATGTCCGACAATTTAATGTTCAAACTGTGGCAGAGGCTGCGAGAATAGCTCGACTGCATGAATCCTCCCTATAACAAGCTTCACAAAGATTTCCTAGAGCCCGCTTCAATCCATCACCTAAACCTCAATACCCAAACCCTTTCCAAAACCCTCCCCACCAATCTTGCCCACTCCAGACAAATAAAAGACCACCCCACCGCGCCCATCTCAGATCACCAACCCCACATTCCTCAGGCCAAATTCAGATAAATCCGCCAGAAAATTTTCTTATGAAGAAATGCAGGACAGAAGATTAAAAGGTTTGTGTATGTTTTGCGAAGAACCCTACTCCCCTGGCCATCACTTAAAACATAGGAGATCTCAAATCTTCTTCATGGAAGGTGAGGAGCACGACATGTCTGATGATGAGGTTGTACATGAACAAAATGAACCAACGGGAGACCTTACAGGTACAAATCCTACAATCTCTATTAATGCTTTAGATGGCTCCGCTACTTTTAGCTGCATGAGAGTAATCGGACAGCATGGTAAAGGAAAGCTTTAGATATTGATTGATCCTGGCAGTACTCACAATTTTATTGACTTAAACATTGCCATGGAACTCGGTCTTTTATTTGAGGCAGTTGCTCTTATGACCGTAGCAGCGGCTAATGGAAATACTATGTTGTCTACATATAGATGCAACAATTTTTCTTGGAAACTTCAGGGTTATACTTTTCAAGCTGATGTTCGCATTCTCCCTTTAGACTGTTGTGATTTGGTCTTGGGAATAAAATGATTAACTACTCTTGGCTCTGTGTGGTGGGATTTTTCCAATTTAAGAATGGAGTTTCATTTGCGAGGCCAGAAACATGTTCTTCGAGGAGCTACTAAATATGATTGCTCACTGATCAAAGGTAGTAGTTTGAATAAGCTGATGTTGCAGGGGTCGCAATTAGCTTTGTTGAATATTAGAGAATTGCAAGAATCACCAACTGATACCTCTTTTGCCTCTAGTGTTGGACTTCTTTCTTATATTTTGTCATGTGGGTGATGACATGAGCACAAATTCAGCTTTACAGAATTTATTATCACTCTAGGATGATGTATTTGCAGAGCCTACAGATTTGCCTCCATTTCGAGAAGGTTTTGACCATCAAATCCCACTAGTCGAGGGAGCCAATCCTGTTAGTCAGAGACCTTATAGATACTCCACTTTGCAAAAAAATGTTATTGACACTCTCATCCAAGATATGTTGACTCAAGGAATTATACAATATAGTTACAGCCCATATGCTTCACCTGTTGTTCTTGTGAAGAAGAAAGATAGCTCTTTGCGTTTATTTGTTGATTATCGAGGTCTCAACAAACAAACAATAAAAGACAAATATCCCATTCCGCTCCTAGAAGATTTATTGGATGAATTGGGAGGCTCAACTTATTTCTCAAAGCTGGATTTGCGAGCTGGATTTCATCAATTGAGAATGGCCCCTCAAGACGTCTACAAAACTGCTTTTAAAACACATTCAGGCCATTACGAATATCTGGTTATGCCTTTTGGCTTAACAAATGCACCTTGTACATTTCAGGGTCTCATGAACCATGTGTTTCGTACTATTGCTTGCAAGTTTCTCCTAGTATTTTTTGATGATATCTTAATTCACAGTGCCACTTGGAAGGATCATCTTCAGCATGTTGATGCAGTTTTATTCATCCTTCGGCAACATACTCTCTATCTCAAGTTATCAAAATGCATTTTTGGAGTCTCCATCATTCAATACTTGGGTCATTTATTTCCTCTGAAGGTATCAACACAGACCCTTCTAAGATTCAGGCAATACAGCAGTGGCCAATTCCTAGTACTCAAAAACAGCTTCAAAGCTTTCTTGGTCTAGCCAATTATTATCGCAGGTTTATTCAAAACTATAGCCTCATTGCTAGACCCCTCACAACTCTTCTCAAGAAAGATGGTTTTAAATGGGATTCCCACTTCTGATGCTGCTTTTACAAAATTAAAAATTGCTCTCTCTTCTGCACCCGTGTTAACATTACCAGACTTTGAAAAACAATTTGTTGTTGAGACAGATGCCTCTAGCTTGGGCATTGGAGCCATTCTTATGCAAGGTCATCATCCAATCTGTTATATAAGTCGAGCACTTGGTGCTCGCCACCAGTCATTATCAGTGTATGAAAAAGAACTTATGGTTGTTGTTCATGATGTCCAAACTTGGAGTTCATATCTCATGCATCGCCCATTTATTATCAGGACCGATCAGCGGAGTTTAAAATACTTGCTTGAGCAAAAAGTCACCACTCCATTCCAGCATATGTGGCTCTCCAAGCTTATGGAATATTCTTTTGAAATTCATTACAAGCAAGGCAAGAAGAATTGTGCTGCTGATGCCCTATCAAGAGTAACAAGTTCCAAAATTTTACACATTACTTTGTCTCAAGCTCACAATAATTTCCATGACTCTATAACCATATTATGGAAGACTGATCCTTTTTTGCGAAAGATTATATTTGAGCTATAGCAGAACCCTACAACTCACCCTCATTGTACTTTTACAAATGATGAATTAAGACACAGGGGGAAGCTTGTTATTGGCAACAACCAGGAACTGAAACTCCATATCTTTAAGTGGCTCCATGATTCTGCTGTTGGGGGTCATTCAGGTCGTGACGCAACCCTACATCATATTAATTCTTTATTTTACTGGCCAAAGATGAGCAAAGAGGTCCAAAATTATGTCAGAAACTGCAGCACTTATCAACGAAATAAATATGATTTATCTGCTAAGCCAGGTCTCTTACAACCTCTCCCTATACCAAATGGAGTATGGCAGTCCGTCGGCATGGACTTTATCGAAGGTCTCCCACCATCTTTGAACAAACACTGCATTATTGTTGTTGTTGATAGGTTGACCAAGAATGCTCACTTTCTGGTCTTATCTCACCCTTATACTGCTATTGATGTGGCTCAATTATACATGGACAATTATCTTTAAGCTCCACGGCATGCCTGATTCGATTGTAAGTGATCGTGATCCTACTTTTCTCAGCCAAGTTTGGGGAGAAGCATTTCAAGCTTACGGTGTTGACCTGAAATTTTCTACTGCTTATCATCCTCAAACGGATGGACAGACAGAAATTACAAAAAAAATTTGGAAACTCATCTTCGATGTATGACATCTTAGGCTCCTCACACATGGTCTAAGTGGCTCCCATTGGCAGATTGGTGGTATAATACCACATTTCATACAGCTATCCAACTCCATATGAAATTATATATGGCCAACCTCCACCACTACATCTCCCATATCTACCAGGAGAGAGCTCCTGCATTATAGTTGATCGTAGTCTTCATAAAAGAGAACAAATGATTGTCATGATCAAGTTTCATCTTCTTCGGGCTCAAAACCGCATGAAACATTATGCTGACGCACATCGATCTGCCCGTGAGTTTCAAGTTGGAGATTATGTTTACTTAAAGCTTCAACCATATCGACAACATTCTTTGAAAACCAGGACACCTCACAAGCTTTCTCCAGCTTTTACGGGCCTTTTCGTATCATCGACTGGGTGGGTGCAGTGGCTTACAAGCTAGAGCTTCCACCAACCGCTGCCATTCATGACGTATTCCATGTTAGTCAATTAAAGTTATGCTCCAACCCTCCTACTGACCCACCTGTCCTGTCGTAATATCTACTTGATTTGGGTAATTCCAGAGAACCGGAAGCCATTCTCGACCGCAAAGTTGTCAAGCGTCGTAATGCAGCAGCTACCAAAGTTCTTGTGCAATGGAAAGGCTTACCTAAAGAGCAGTCTACTTGGGAATATTATCAGGACTTCATTGCAAAGTACCCTGCTTTTCATCCTTGAGGACAAGGATGATCTCGTTGGGGGAGTATTGTCATAGGAGCGTATAACAGTTAAGGGCATCCGCACCCGTTGAGGAAGTTCCATCACGTTGAGGAATATCTCGAGAAGCAATTCCTATTACTATTCATCAAACAGTAATAGCAATCTACATATTTTGTGTACCCATAACTATCTCGAAGAGATATTTCTATTACTATTCACATTTTTTTAATAATTTTAAATTAAATTTTTTGAGTACATCAATTAAGAACAACTTAAATTATTCGAACATCGAATTAAAATTAAAATGACATTACATTAAAATAAATACCCAATAAAGTTCATCGTCTAATCATCATGTTGAGGACGGTAATAATCTGAAAAGTACGAATCGTTTTCATTATCGTTGTTGACATCCTCTTCCTCTTCCTCATAACGTCGCATAATACTAGCTTTTCTCTTTGAGAAACATTTCTTGGATTTTGGAGTCATCATTTCTGTGTTCATTTCTATAATCCTTGACTCTTCAGCCTTTTCTTGCATCCGGTGAGTATGCTCCATTTGTTTTTGAGCAAGCTCCACTTGCCTTTGTTGGATAGCCAATGCTTTTTTCTGATTTTCTGCAATGGCATATAAAGCGTCACTATAATTATTAGATGATGTTGCGATTTTCTTACCCTTTCTCCTTGCCTCTTTCGTCGCCTTCACTCCGGGTGGTCTCACCGGACTAGATGGACTCATATGATTACTTTCGGGTGTAGAAAATATCGGTTCTTCGTGGACTTCTTTCATAACCGGACTACCATCATGGTTATACGTCGATGGAGGAGTTGCTTGCAATGGTGCACGACCTCCATAAATCGGTGAAGGAATTGTTTCCGTAGATGCAAATGTCGGATGTGACTTAACTTGTTCCCAACATTCAAAATGTACGAATGTCTTTTTCTTTTTTGCGACATACATAGTTTGAGCTTTTCGTACCTATCCATTCGAACGATAAAATAAATTATATTTAATGAAATTTTAATTAACAACATTTATGTTGCATAAGCTAATTAAATAATTTACCTCATCATGCACATTACCGCCGGATTCCGGACTTCTTCTTGCATATGCAATGCATGCCGTCCAATACGATAAATTCGGTTTCAACTTAGCAAATCGAGAAATAATGGCGGTTTGAGATCTTGAATCAGTAGTAATTACCTCATCGTCACGCATAACCCAATTTGATTGAAAATCGGCGTGAACTTTTTCCCACAACTTGTCGGTTCTTTGTCTATTGCCGGTAATTGGATCGATCGATTGACGACAAAATGAAATGCACAATTGAACATCTTCGGACATTGACCAATTGCCCGACATATTGAAAAGTTGAGAGAAGAGATGAAATATGTGGATTGAAAGATGAGAGAAGAGTGAAGTATTGAAACTTTGTGTGGATTTTGATGTAGAAGAGTAGTATATTTATAGTGTTTTTTAGATAATCAAAAAAAATTGTTTTTCATATTTTTTTTCATTTTTTGAGTTAAATCCCGTTTGAAATCAATCTGAGCCGTTAGATCAAATTTGGATCTGATCTAACGGATCAGATCATGTTCCCGTTCTGAATCGGGCCGTTGGATGCCAAGTCACGTGCAAAGCACGTGACTTTCTCTTTCCTCTGCAGTTTCTCTCTCCTGTGGAGATCGATCTCCTGGCCGTGCTCGCGGAGATCGCCTGGAAGATCGTTCTTCCTCCTGCAAATCGTTCTTCCTCCTGCAGATCGTTCTTCCTCTTCTCTTCAACCGGTGTATTTGATATACGAGAGAACGTTCTCAAATTGAGATAGAACGTTCTCTCCCGTGGATAGATCTCCCAACCGGTGCATATGCCCTAATGGTTCTTTGGTCCAGTAACAAAATGTTAGTTTACTTTTGCTCGGTTTGGATTTTATTTACGGTTTATTGCTGCTATGTAAGCACGTTTGGTGCCTTTGACAGAAATCAATCAATTACACATTTACTCTCTCGATCTATCTTCTCTCTTCCATAACGAACTCCAACTCCTCGAGGTGTTTCTTCTTTTCCCAAATCACCTTCTGGCCTGGATTCAACTATCTTAGATTTCTTGGTGAAATCCTCGATAGTAGCAGATTGATTTGGATAGGTTTTCTATCTCAAAAAACATGAAGAGACTTGGTTTGGCGTTTTTTTTTTAGTATTCTTGCATCGGTTTCAAGTTGTTAGATGCCTAAAGAAGTTTCTATTGACAGTGGAAACTGGCTGGGATCTGGATAGTTTCGTTGTGTCTCAGGGGCAATCCAGCCCGTCGCCCGAGTTAAAGGATAGTCACAGAAGAAAAAAAAAAATGTTGCCCAGCTGTCTCTTGAGCAAAATTTCAAATTCAATCTCATCAGTACAGTCATTTACATAACTTCAAGGACTAATTCATAAATACAAAAACTTGGTAAGGAAGTAGAAACTGAACATGGAATCAAACGGAAGGTCGCCTGCGCACGTTAATCAGAATCTACCATTCCACCATCGCCTCCTACCAGTCCCCATCCCAAATTCATCTTTGATTGATCTCAGAACGAAAACCCATTAGACCCAGCCTCGCTCTCCTCCATCCCCACAGTTCAACGCATCTGTAAAGACTGTAATCGAGTATGATGTCGATGATCAACTTAAAGGTGGTTGCTTTTCTTTTCTTGTCACATCCTCTGCTTATTGCCTCCGCTGTTTCCACCGATGTGCTCTACTGCGGTCAGTAATTTCATAATTTTAACGCTGTTTGTCTTTTTTCCCAGAGATTATAATGATTTGTTTTGTTGTACTTTGTGGATGCGTGTTTTGTTTTGAAGGTGATGGGTTTGTGTTTGATTGTAGATCGGAGGGCTGAGTATGATGTGAAGGTCCATGGAGTTGAGATTTCTCCCTATCCTGTGATTAAGGGCCAGCCGGCCACCTTCAGCATCTCAGCAACTTCAGGTACTTTTCATGAGAAGCAAGTTCAATTTCCTGAGTAGACTTTCCATTTTGTATTGTGATCAGTATCCTAGTTGCAGTCACTTATTTTCAAAATGTTACATTAACATGTCCACTTTTTCAATTTAGATTTTCAACAAACTCATTAGAAATCCTTCTCTTTTGATAATCTTTATATTTTAAAGATCAATTGCCGCATTTTCGAGTGTAATATCCAAGGAGTTTAGGGTCATGTTTGAGCTTCTCCAATGTGCTTGCTCAAAGAAGATGCTATTCATCATCTGCAGAAAACTAACAAAAGAGTATACTGCATGAGTAGCCAGGACTTCATTTCCATCTAAATTGAGTTGTTTGCTTTGTCTTGTGGTTTTAGGTCAACATATCTCCGGAGGGAAATTAGTGATTGATGTATCATACTTCGGAGTGCACATTCACAGCGAGGCTCATGATCTTTGTGCTGAAACTTCATGCCCCATTTCAACTGGTGACTTCTTGATTGCGCACAGCCAGGTTCTACCTGGATTTACTCCCCCGGTAACTCATTTCTCTACTCCAATTTTTCTACTTATATCTTCATGACTCGAGCAGCATAAGAGCTTTTGATTCATTATCGTCAAATTGAGTTGTGACCTCGCTCCAACTTTTGCAGGGCTCATACACTCTCAAAATGAGAATGGAAGACTCTAACAAACACCTGCTGACATGCATCGGCTTTGATTTCAGTATAGGCTCTGCCTCTCTTGTAGCTGATAGTTAGCGTCTTGCTCTTATTCAACTCGCAAATGTCAGAAGAACCCAGCGTATTGCTTTCCAACTCATGTACATAAAAAAAAACCTATCAGCAAATGTCACCAGAAGGATGTCCAATGCTTGGCTCCCAAAAACAAGACTGCTACCTTTGTGTCTGATCACTGTACTTGTACATCAATATAATGCTGGTCACAGTTTATCTGCACTGATGTGTTTCAAGTGGCTTGGCTTCCACACATTTATTGGACTTCATATTTTTGTAGTGAAACTGGGAAGAAAGGTAGGTGCCAAAGCTGCATGATGGTAGCCCACCCTTCAGGTTTAGGTCCACTCCCAGTGATTACAGCACCTTTCTTCCACCAAAGTGACCCTCAACAACAAGGGCCTATTGGTAGGCGGTACCCTTTGCACCACTATCGACTGTAACAATGCAATTGGCCACTATTTCTGGACCCATCAGATCAAAAGGCAAGTATCATGTCCTCCATTTTTTTTCTGCACATGATGGGGAAAAGAGTGGTAGATGATGGGATTTTCATCTCATCCCACCATTTCTTGAGGCCTCAAATTTGGAAGTGATCAACAATAAAGAGTTATGAGAGGAATGAAGGGAAGATTTTTGAAGAAGCTGAAGTCCATTCCGGCACTTAGCATTAAGTCCACAGCCCGGCTCTACGGTCCATCGACCCAAAGTCCGGTCCAACCCCTTCAAAAGTTCGTTATTAGTTCAACTCGGATTGTATAAAGCTAGACTAGCCCGTCAGCCCGGCCCTACCCACCTCAGCCCGTCCTAGCCCGACCTAGCCAATTAGCCCGCCTGTAATTAGTATAGATTAATTATGTTCAAAAGTCAAAACCTAAAAAATCAATACACCCCACAGCCGCCTCCTCTTTTTCTCTCTAGTTTCCTCAGCTTCTCTCCACCACACCACATGTTCACACAGCCGCCTCTCTCCATCTGCCCTCCCCACATGCAATCAACAAGTTGATTTCGTATGTATGTTTTTTGTTTAGATCTGTTTAGATCTTTCGTTTTTGATTTTTTTTTATCTATTTAGACTTCACATCTGCATATAGCTATATATATGTTTAAATCTGTTGAAGCTAGTTGTTGAAGCTTCGATTTATATGTTTTCTAAAATTCTTTTTAACTTTCTATCTGTTTTGGAGCCTTGAGGTGTTGAACGGTAGATCTTTTTGATAATTTCAGCACCATTAGAGTGGCTCATTAGCTTCGATTCATTTTTTATTTAATCCGTTGAACATGTTGACCCTTTAATATAGATATGTTCATTATTTTTGAAGCTTTTTTGTGATTCAAAATTTATTTATTCACACTTGTTTTATTTGTTCATACTTGTGTGTATTTATTAGTTAGTTTATTTATACATCTGTTGGGTGTATTTTTATAAAGCTTTTTTCCTTTCAAAATTTATTTGTATGCATCCGTTTGATTTATTTCTTGTTAATATATGTTGGTTGTTTTTATTTAATCTATTTATGTATGTAAAATGCTAAATAGTGATTTGTAATGTTTTATTCTAAGTTTTTTTATCTTTTAAAATCATTCCTTTATCTGTTAGTTTTTGATATTCTATTAAATTATCTTAAAGACTTTTGAACCTTGCATAATTTTTAATTATTTTGTGGAGCATGTTAACTGCTTATTTAAGATTTGATAATTTATTTTTGAAGCTGTTATTTTTAAAATTTATGTATTGTTTCTATTTAATCAGTACATGTATGTTAAATGCTTAATAGGAATCTGTAATTAAGTATTTTTTTGATCTTTTAAAAGTAAGATCTTCATTTTTATCTACTCTGTACATGTATGTTAAACTTTTACTGTTTTAATGTTAACAATTTTTTTGTTTGGTATTGCATGTTCTTTTGTTAAATTTGTATAATCATGTTATTTATATATACACCGCTCTGTACATCTATTCTATGATTATTATTATCCTGATCTGTAAATTTATTGTGCTAATTGAAAACGAGCTATTTTCATTGTGCAGGTACATTAATGAATCTGGGCCCTTTGATTATCTGTGCGGTGTTAGCGCATCAGATAATCTGACCTTTATTTTCTCTGAATCCGAATTGTCGAGTCTGTTATCTATTGTATTTCTACATTTCAAGGGCCATAACCTTCGCGATATCTACATTTCCATCCACAAGAACTGCAAACTATTTAGTCTATTGTCGAGTCTGCTGTATTTCTATTCTCAATGTCATATTGTAGAATGTACTTAGTGTATGAGTTAGTTTGCAAGGTAATGTAGATATGTGAGTTTGGATGGTTGCTTGTAGATTTAAATGATCTATAATGTAGGGTTCCCAACTGAAATAATGCAACTAGAAATCAAAATTTTCATATTATACATTTAGGGGCCAATAATCCCGACAAACTTCGGGTCAACCGTCTTAAGCCCGGCCCGAGCAGCAGATCTGGGGCTGCGGACGGGCCAAGGACTTCTTTACGGACCAGTCCGACCCGACCCTTTAAATGGGTTAGAGATATAAATCTTGAAGTAGTGCTTAAGCTTGATTTTTCGACTGAGCCAGCCCGGCCCAGCCCAGTGGACAGGCCTAATTAGGCATCATGGCCTAGCATAGGCCATTTCTCTTCAGTACTTCTAACAATAACCTGTCAGACCCATCCCAATCAATTCTTGTCAGTGGTCTCGGCCATGAACAAAATGAGGTCAAGTCTCATATCAGCCAGAAACATAGCCGTAGTTGTTCCATAACGGCTGATGAATCCATGTAGTTTCCAGTCCTTGTCCGTAAGCATGGAATGCCCCACTCTTTCTCCTGGAGAAAGCAAGAAGAATGAGGTGAACTCATCTGTCACCCAAATTTGAGCTGATCGAGTGTCTTGCAGGAGGTGAAAACTCAGTCATCTTTTACACAACAAGCTTAAGAGGGATCAAAAAAACATTCCAGGACTACAGAGCGATTCGCTTCCTTCTGAGTTTCAAGATAAAGTTCTACGAAAGGGATGTCTCAACGGACCTAGAGCTAAGAAATGAACTCTGGAGAGTCATGGGAGAAAGAGTCATCCCTCCACGGCTATCATCAAAGGATTGTACATTGGAGGAGCAGATGATGGTGTTGGGCCGCATGAGCAAGGAAAGTGTTAGTCCCATGATTTTGTATGACATATTTTTGTGCAAAAAGTTGTTCAAGTAAGCTAGAAATATGCGTAGAATAGTCAGAAGATAAAACTGCAACACTGAAGTCAGGAGATGTAACACAAGGTGTTATAGCAAGTGCTGGAGTTCGCGCTGGCTGTAAACCAAATGTGTATATTCATTGGAATCGGCAAATTCCGAGAATCTAGAGCGTGGAGCATATCTCCGAGATTACTGGGGTACTGGGTAGATAAAGACCCAGAATATATTCAACTATATTTTGGGAATGCAATCTCTTGGTTTGGTAACCAGATGAAGATAAATTCAACAAATATATTCTTGTAGAATATTTGTTGAGATTTTTAAGGAGACTGGCGCACGGCATAAAAAGAAGGCAGAACAAAGTTGAAGGACACGGACGTTCATGCATCTCTCTTGAGCTATAGAAATATACAAGAGAAGTCGAGGTTAAGTGATTGAGTGCACCCATCGGAGATTGGAGCCAAATTAGCACTCAAGCACAAGAATCAGGAGTATATGCTGAAGATACACATTCCACAAATCCTATTGCAAAACAGATCTGTCCAGCTATCCGGGAGGAAGCCAGCGATCCAGAAAGACGTTGAGTGGACGAGCAGCTGTTCAAGAGAACGAAGCTGTTGTGACTAGCCATACAGAGGGATCTTTATACTGAGGGGAGCTCAGTGCGCATCCAGACGAGTCGGTGGTAGGAGTTGAAGAGGGAGTCTTGTAAGTTTGTACTTCGTTGTCCGATCGGTAGGAGCTGTTGGGGTTAGGAGAACCCCCCCCCCCCCCCCCCCACATTACGGACACATTGTCCCGAAGTGGGTTACCAAATCTCTGGTCTCGTATTTACTTTCACTCGAAACAATCGAAACATCCATAAAGCATTTCCTCTGAAGTTGTCTTAACAACCGTTGAGAGAAGTTCTATCATCTGTACTAGAACTACAAGTGGTATCAAAGCAGGCATTCGACACACAGGGTGAGATAGGTGGAAACTCAGAATGAGTGGAAGAGATATGGGGAGACCTCCCAGTTTGGAGGAAGATGAGTTTGCCTGCTGGAAGTCAAAGATAAAAGCTTACATCAGATTGGTAAATGAGTATGCGTGGAAGGCTGTTGTTGAAGGTTGGGTTGTACCATTAAGTGTTGCATAAGGTATTGGAGTAAAAGCACCAAAGCCAGAAAAAGACTGGACTGAGGAGGAGAATAAACTGTTCCAAGGGAATAATCAAGCTTTGTATGCTATTATCTCTGTCGTGGATAAGCAGAACTATAAGTTGATAGCTGGTGTTGAGATAGCAAAAGTCGCGTGGACCATTCTAGAAACAAATTTGGAAGGAGATGTTAAGGTAAAGAAGATAAGAAGGCAGATGCTGAGGCTTAGCTATGAGCAGCTGATGATGAAGAATGATGAGACCATAGCTGACTTCAACAATCGTCTGATAGATATAGTGAATGAAATGGGCATACTTGAGAAGCATGTGTCAGAGGCTGAGCAGGTTGAAAAGGTTCTCAGGTCACTTCCTCAGAAGTTTGATGTCAAGGTGACAGCCATTGAGGAAACTGCTGATCTGGAGAACATGAAGATGGACTCTCTCATAGGATCTCTCAGAGTCTATGAGATGAAGAATAGTAGAAAGATAGCAGAGAAGGAGACTAGGGGAATTGTTCTAAAGTCCGTTGTAATTGATGATGCAGTATGGCAGTGTTTGACAAAACCAGCACAAGTGAACAAGTAGTTAAACAAGGTACTGCTATAGCAGGAGTAGTTCAGAGAGCTATAGCATCTGTCCGTCAGCAGCAGCCTGGATCTTCGCGGAAGGAACTTGGCAGTGCACCCATTAGCATCAAAGGGAGTTTATAAATTCTCAGGAAGAATATTCCAGTGGAGATTCCCAATTGGTGGAAAAGATTAGATTTGCAAATCAAATCTAATCTCCTACAAATTAGGAGATATTGTTGTTTGGAGGAAATTGCTAAAAATGTGAATGATGGAACTGGGTGTTCCTATTTAAAGGAGGTCCTTCAGAGAGTTGAAGGAGGTCCTTCAGTGGATATTGTTGTTTCCAATCTCATTGCCTAGCTATATGTTTCACATTGATACATATCTTTCATAGCTAGATGTGTAAACCTGAGAATTCAGATGTTGCGCTAACCTTTTCCTTGAGTTTCAGATCTATTTGCCACTGCCTAGAGCATCATTCACGGACACGGGCGGATGTGCATATGGCTACCTCCACACGAGAGAAGTTCCTTCGCAACCTTCTCTTTACTATTCTTTATTCTTTATATTGCTTAGTGACTAAGAAAACTTTTAAGTGTAGGGTGTTTTATCGCTTTTATGTTCTTAACAACATGATGCTATGCTACACATTTACTTTGAGCACATTATACTCGCATGATTCCCGTCATCCTAACTCTAGGTATTGATCACATGAAGTAATGTTTGCTAAGCAATGAAGTAGTATCATTTATAAAAACAATTTTGGAATGAGTTGTGCTTTGAATTCATGAATCGTATCTTTAAGTCGATTGACATTCTTAGTGATGATTTTATTCACACGATTCGGTGTTTTTGACTAGCTTAGTTTGATTTATTTTTGAGCTCTTTCCATGCATGAAGAATGAATTTAAGTCTAGCAAGCACAAAAATAAAATAAAAATAGTTTTCATTCAAAAACCTACTACTTGCTCTTGTTAGCTTTTAGGTGATTTTAGCGTTCTTATTTAGCCTTTGCATTTGTTTTAGCTCACACTTCATGCTCCATCATATATCACTTAGGCACATTGTCAAGTATTAAGTGTGGGGTCAAATAAAGTGTTTGCGAAAAAAGCGTAAGAAAGAAAAAAAATTATATTTTTAAGGTTTTACAAATGCCGAGGGTTAGAAAGGTAAGTTCCCCCTTGAAAGCATTTGTATAAACGTAAAAATATTATTTGTTTATTTTTTTGGTCAAGGAAAAGTTTTACAAATGCCAAGGGTTAGGAAGGTAAGTTCCCCTTTGAAAGCATTTGTATAAACGCAAGAAAAATATTAAACACACTTAAGTCTCGACTTTGTGCCTATTCCGCAAATTCTTTCGCATGTGTGTGAGTAAGGCATTTGCATTTTGCTTTTAGGAAGTGTCTAAGGTATGACCCTCGTAATTTATTACTTAAGCATCAAGATTTGTACGAGTGAATTTTAAAAAATTTCAATGTCGAAACTCCTCTTCTCTTACGGATTATGACGTATAGTCTAAAATTGAGAATGAGTTTGTTGTCATGAGCTTATGGACTTGCCCTTAGCAAGCATATGTGATTGACTCGATAAAATTTTGTGTAAGCGACGCTTTTCTTCATACTACTTGTATAGGAAATTGAGCGGTAGACTGAATTCAACGAATGCTAGTTTTAATATCGATTCTATGAATACTTGTTGTCACAATGAAGTGAATGATCCTTAGAGTTTGCATGAACTGAATGATTTGCATAACTTTATTATTATGTGAGCTGATAAAGAACTACTTACTTAGCAAACTATATTTGGAATTTGAACTCTTATGGATGATTGCGAGTTGGATTTGTGAGAATTCCTATTCTGAAAACTCTCACGAGACAATAACTCGTCCACTAGGGTAGCCTAGGGGTTTAAAGGCTTGATGCATACGCTAAATGCATCCGTGATTCCTACGACAATGAGTTAGGAGTAGATTAGTTTTCTTTGTTTAGTTATTTTTATGTTACGTGAGTAGGGGTTAGATGTGTTTTATGTGCGTAAGATTTGCTATGTGCTTTGATACTGTCATGATCTAGCATCTTGCTCTCCGCTTGACTTATGCATATATTTGTTCGGGACAAACAAGATTTAATTGTGGGTGTTTTTATAAGCGGACAAATAACCTTATATTTGTCCGTATTTTTTCCCTTACTTCTTATTTATTCTCTTAATTTATGAAGTCGTTTGATGTTTTTTTTTGCCCATTTCAGGTTAAAAATGCATATTACACGATATGAAGTGGCTCGAAGAAAATCTGGATGATTTCCGATCGATCGAGATCAAAAACAGCAATATTGGGGAAGCTGCAAAAGTGATTCGCCCGAATCAAAAAATGATTCGCCTACCAGCTTGGCCAAATCACCCTCAGCTACATGAATCAACTTGACTCGGGGAGAATTTGACTGGTTTGACCGAATCACATATGAGGTTGACCGAATCAAAAAGTGATTCGGCCACGGAAGAAGTGAGCTGCCCGATTCATTTAGCTCTATAAGGATCTTGACCAAATCAAATGGAGTTTGACCCAATCAGAAAGTAATTCGGCCAGAAGAAATTGATTCGCCCAAGTAGAAACTCCACTGAGTATATGATTCGGGCGAATCAAGTGATTCGCCCAGGAGGTGCACGAATCATCTTAGCTCCATAAGGATGTCTAACCGAATCAAATAAGGGTTGACCGAATCAGAAAGTGATTTGGCCAGCTCAAAACAGCTCTGAGTGTTTGGTTCGGACACTTTGTCCGAATCAGTTCATTAAGTGCGGGTAAATTTTGGAAATCTTCAAAGGGTATAAATAGAATGAGATGTAAAATTAGAAGGGATTCTTCCCAGAACGAAAACCCTAGGCGAATTTTCCGGGAGAACTTGAAGAATTGTCAAGGATTGGGAGAAGACACACACAATTGGAGATTCTACATCAACCCCCTACTCAACCACTACTTCTTTGCATCCAATTGGTGAACAATTTCAATTAAATATCATGTTTTGTTTCAAACTCACCGTGAGTGAGTAGTTGTTCAGTAGTTGGGATCCTTATAGATCCCTTAGGTTTGATTGTAATGCAAGACTTGTCTTTTTATCTATATGAATGAAGTTTGGTTGAAAATTCTCATGCTTTCTCTTCATATCAATTTTTTGCACACCAAGTGTTTGACGAAACGCATGAATGAGTACGAATTGGTAGAACACCTAGGGATGGAATAAGAGTTGAACCTAGGTTGTTTAGAAGATTGAGCATGTTAATTTTAGGTTGCGTTTGTGTGCGAGAGTGACATATGCATTCCACTAGGCTAAGTATTGAGCGACTTTAGTTAACTATCAATAGACCGAGAGGTTGAGATTAGGAGACTTTTGTTCTACGCGGTTCAATAGAGCCAGAGTTTGAGAACCGTACTATTTAGGTATCATTCCCATTCTAGAGAATGAGCGGGAGTTGAATTTAGTATGTGTGATACCTTAGCCTAGAACCATCACTCGAATTTACTCATGATTTGGACAAGTTTTGTATTACTAATTGCATGACCTAGCTAGGGGTGAAATAGGATTCCGACTACGTTTTCTCTCTTACTTTACTTCTTCATAAATTTGAAATTGTCTTTAGTATTCACTAGAGATACCTCACCTAGAGGAAAAACCCCCCCTTTTTATTTAGTAGACTTGCATTAAGCATTACTAGCTAGCTTTAAACTAATTTAGGCTTTTCTCTTGGGTTCGACTCGAGGTCACTCGGATTATAAATATTGTATGAACACCGTTGGACTAGTATTTATACTACCACAATTACCACCACGTTCATAAACCAAAGGTGTATATTCTCTGGAATCAGCAGATTCCGAAAATCTAGGGCGTGGAGCATATCTCCAAGATTACTGGGGTCTTGGGTAGATAAAGACTCAGAAAATCTTCAACTATATTTTGGGTACGCACTTGGTTTGGTAACAAGATGAAGATGGAATCAATATTCTAGTTGAATATTTGTTGAGATTTTTGAGGAGATTGGCGCACGGCATAAAAAGAAGGCAGAACAAAGTTGAAGGACACGGAAGTTCATGCATCTCTCTTGAGTTATAAAAATATACAAGAGAAGTCGAGGTTAAGTGATTAAGTGCACCAATCAGAGATCGGAGCCAAGTTAGCACTCAAGCACGAGAATCAGGAGTATCTGCTGAAGATATACATTCCATAAATCCTGTTGCAAAACAGATCTGTCCAGCTATCCTGGAGGAAGCTAGCGATCCGGGAGGACGTTGAGTGACGAGCAGCCGATGTTGTTGTGACAAGCCATAGAGAGGGATCTCTATACTGAGGGAAGCTCAATGCGCATCCAGATGAGTCGGTGGTAGAAGGACTTGAAGAGGGAGTCTTACAAGTTTGTATTTCGTTGTTCGATCGTTACTAGTGGATTGATGCTTGTTAGAGTTAGGAGAATCCCTTACATTACGGACACATTGTCTCGAAGTGTGTTACCAAATCTCTGGTCTCGTATTTACTTTATAGTATTTACTTTCACTCGAAACAGTCGAAATATCCCTAACACGTTTCCTCATGAGTTGTCATAAAAGCCGTTGAGACAAGTTGTATCATCCGTACTAGAACTACAGAAAGCTTCATAAGCTTCTGCAAGGGGTCGTGCAGGTTGATCATCAGCCCCGCGAAAACTGCTGGAAAACATAGGCTTTCTTCTTTGCTCAGTCTGCAATGGGAGCTGTAAGGTGCTTAGTGATGATCAAAATGAGGAGCAGTTGTCACTAGGTATAGTTTTTGTAATGAAAACGGGCTGGTCAGACGCCATACTTGCTCTTAAAACTCTCCTTATCACACGCTTGCGCATTTTGGTTGGCCTCTTGGCTTTTCTAGCATCATAATGTTTTCCAAGGCTTCACCAAAGACTCATATCAACAAACTCTACACTTAAGATTCCATGAAATCTACTGTTGTTTTCGTTTCTTGTTCCTGCGCCACCAGTTCAGGACAAGTCCCAGATGCAGAGGCACTGGAAAAAGGACATCCTCACAAAATGCAGAGCATTATTCAGAAACCTGAATCAGCTAAGCTGAGTCTAACCCCTTGTAGAATACAGATCAGTCTAAATCTCTGTTTGCAAAACAGTAATACAGTAGGACACCAGTAATAACAGAATGTTATATCTGAAGAAGTAACTTGAAAAATCAAGTCTGCAACCAGAGCTGAATCAGCATTTATCTTTTCATGTTTAAATGATCTTAACACCAGCTTCTCTTATAGAGTCAATGACAGCCTTCACCTTGCCGTGATACATCTGCTCTCTCTTCAAGATAACAGTAACAGCAGGGATGCTCTTCTGCATTAGATGCTCTCCCAGTATCTTCCCTACCATTGCTGCAGCTGCAACTTAAGAGTCTTTTCTTGAGAGCTCGCTGAAGAGGCAACAGTGGCTGTTGGGGAGTGGATCACTTGAGCATTGACGTATTTGTTTGTGAAGTGCATCTTTAGGACGTATGGTTTGAGGAACTGTGTAATTCTTGGTGGTCTGACTGGTGGAGGAATCACCATTTCTGCATTGAAGTTACAAGTTGAGAAATGTGAACTAGGTGTTGTACATGTGAGAAGAACACATGCATCTAGGAGCCAAAGCTTCCATCTGACACACTTACTGCTTCCATAAATCTTCAAGGCTTATCTAACTCCTCATGAACAAATATCAAAATGGTATGCACTCCTCAATGATCTTAAGTGATAGGGCACCAGAATTAATAATGGCCTGCACCTGAATCTTGCACTTTGGCAATCCCACATTACAGCAACAGCGCCAAGCAATCTTACTCGTCCTAATTCCATCCCCATGAAAGAACTAATATCAAATTTACACTGTCAAACAAGGCTAAGCTCAAAGATTGTAACTTTCGACAAACCAAAACCACTACCCTAAAAAATTATGCTGTCAAACAAGTACCAACTACCAACTGATTAAACAGAAACAAAACCCACAATTTCACACTAATCTAAAATCATTCTGTCAACTAAAACTAAGGTCAAAGATCATAAATTTCCAGCAACCCAAACCACTTCAATCCAGTAACCAACCAACTGATCACTCAGAAACCCACAATGTCATTCTTTCAACAGTTACATCAAACACCTGGTATGCACCAAATTCCATTTTTTCTCCCTAAACCACACATTTCAACTTACAGAATTCAAAACCAGTAAAGATAAATTCAAACCAAGGAGCTAATGAACGGTGATTACCTGAAGGCTCCGTGAATGCTTTGGGCTTTATAAGAATTATGGGGATCGTGTTGTTTATATTGGAAACTACATTAATGGATCAATTCAAAAATAAAGGATTCTGGTTGGTTACATGGACCCTCCCTCTCTGATTGCCAAAACTGGTGAAGAAATAAATGTTAATGGACCCAACCAACCTCATTTCTTGTTGAAACGCTCCTTCAATAGAAACCATCCAATTAGCCACCTGTCCTAATCATGTTAATAATGCTTCACCATGACGTCGGATTAAATATTTATGACAAGTAGCAAAATAATTATAATAAATGAGTAAATATGAAATGATGAATGAGACAATAATATATGAAAAAGAAAAGGAATTAAATGGATGTATATATTTGAAATTTCTTTTAGAAAATTTAATATCACAGAGAATGAAGTAGAATAAAAAAGAAGTCATTCCTCATCTACTGGACAAGAAAGAAGAATTTGGAAAGCTAACATAAAAGAAAAAAAGATCCTTCTCTTCGTGTAGCTTTATGACTTTTGATTTCCGTAAACGCAGTGATTTTTGTGCCACATCGGTACCTCTGCTCCGTGCTGTACAAGGAGCGTGCCAGCCCACAATGCGTCTCTCCATTCTTGCTGGGCCTGGGCGGTACAACTTCCGTCTTATCTCAAATCACGTTGCTGCCCAGATTATCAATTAATGATGTCAGTTGGTGAGCTGAGCTGTTTAACACATGTTTGAGGGATCATTGGGGGAGCTGTGTGAAGAATTTCAATGGTGCTGGGTTTTTGTATGAGGGTTTGGAATCATTTTTATTCCTCGGTGTGTTGAGATGTCTGTATCCTGGGAGTTGTGGTGTGGTTTTTTTCTTGAGTGTGGATGTGATAAAGGAATAGTTTTGACGCTCCCTAGTGCTTTAAAGCTTGGAGTTGTGGTGCGGTTTCTTTCTTGAGTGTGGATGTGATAAAGGAATAGTATTGAAGCTCCCTAGTGCTTTAAAGCTTGGAGTTGTGGTGTGGATGTGATAAAGGAACAATATTGAACCTCTGGAAATTCTGATTATTGATTGATATTTGATGTTTCATTGTTTTGGGTTCGAGTTTGCTGTTGCAAATTGTGATATGCTATTTTGTTTTTCATTTTGGTTCGAGGGTATTTAGGTGTGCTCATCTGCTTGACAGTTTGCGTAGCTGATGCATATTAGTCATGGAGTTGGTTTTGTTCATGGACGTAGCTAGAAATGCTTATGAAGTATTTCAAACAACCATCTTCTTTACTGGTAAATTCAATCTGACAATGAATGAAAAGAAGGCGTAACTTTCTCATCGTGTGACACTTTGCTCGTGCAGTTTATGATGCTGAAGAAGATGACACAGATTGAGTTACGCTCTAGAACACATTGAGCCTTGGCAGATATTACTTTTTATGTAATCAAGTGGAAGTATTTTGGCTTATTGAATTTTCAACTATGGATGAGAAAAACAAAATCAGGGAGTATCGAGAAAGACTGGCTAAGACGCTGGCTTGCCATGATCTTACGGATGAAAGTGCACTAAGAGAACTTGTTAAAAATCACCTCCTGAAATCATCCCAGCATGAAGATGAAGGTTAGCAGTAGCAGTTTTTGCAAAAATCACTTCCACATCTCTATTATTTTACCATTCACGCTCTTATGATTGCTGTCTTAATTGTAACTTGTGCAGTTAAAATCCAGAGTTTCCTTGAAAAGAGAACCCAAGTGGTCTCAAATTTTCTAGACATGCTGAGGAGTGCATCTGGGAATGATCCTGGAATTTCTCAAGCTCGTGAGACTTCGCGTGAGTGGAAAGTATGCGCTTAAACAATCTGATCGAAGTAAATATTTATAGTGAGTTAATTGATAACGGCCAAGATTGTAATTGGAGCTTTTGCTCACAGGTCAAACAAGATAATGAAGATTTCCGTGTCATGTATCGAGAAGGACCCCCAGGAACACTCTTTCATGATTTACTTGTTGAAGGTTACATAGATGGGCCTATTGATGTCTGTAAGTGATGTGTATATTACACGTATGCATTTAGCGGACAGCAGCAGTCCATTAATTTTTCATTTAGCAATCATATATATTCTCTCAATCGTAAATAACTTGTCATTTCAGCTTTATGCGTCTCAACTGAAGCACCTCTTTACAAATATTGGTGAGCCCCTTCTTTGCACGCAGTATTACGTTTGACTTTAGACTATTTCACTGGTTGAATTTTCACTTTTGAACTCTTCCAGCTGTTCAAGTTCTACTTGTTATATTTCTTCAGTTTATAGATTTGAAATGATAATATTTAGTTGCATACATGTTCACACAAATTTATTCATCCATTATATGGATAGGTATTCATCCATGGTTTCTATACTCGGGTTCTAACCATTTCGCTTATCGTCTGTCTTTTTTTATCTGAAATATACAGGTGGCCTCAGTATAGCATTCCAAATTTTAAAATACTATCTGGTGAATGCTTGCACCACGTTCGGATAGGTGAACAAATAGCTTCTGTGAAGATGAAGGTTTCGTGGCCAATATCATCTCGAGAGTGTTTGTTGCACTACATTGAGTTTGAATACTTCCAGGAGGATCTGATCATTGTGGTCATTAACTCGGTGATTCCATAAACCCTTTCGGGCTTAATACTACTTGTAATCTCTACCTCGGGAATTTTCTGTTGTTATTTTGAATCTAAACCTGAATAAAACTGACTGTTCTTGATTAAAGATCTCTGGTCCAGATGATGTTGAGAAAAGCACGCACGGAATTACCAAGGAAATGATACCTGCTGAAGAAAATGGAATGGTACGAATGGGATTAGTAGGGGGTTTTGCATTGCAGAAGGTGACTACTGACAGAAGTTACTTCAGGTGAGTAAAACCCGTGGCATTGAAGATTGAACATGTAATCAGTTTTGATGTTTTTCCTCGGTCATTTTCTGAGTGCACATCCATAACCACTTTAGGCCGAATCCTCATACTTATGCAGGACAATGGGAAGTATGGATTTGAAACTGGATTACGTACCCTCTTGGTTACTTAACTTCATGGCGAGACAGCTCATTGGCAGTGGCTTCAAGCTCTATAAAAAGGTTATACAGAGCACTCCATTCGTTCATTTTCTTTCATTCATTCTAAAACTACGCGTTGATGACATAACGCCATTACTTGGATATTTATATTGCAGGCAGTTTCTTCTTGGGCTAATAATGGCAATGAAAAGTTCCAACAGGCTTTAAAAGCTCCACTGTTTGTTCGAATACGTGAAGCGCTACTTTCAGACAAAAAAGATAACACTTTTCTTGAACTCAAACCCTCACTCAGTGATCCTGAAGAAATCATCATTCCAGAGGAAAATTTGAAAAGTACAGACAGTGAAAGTGATACGCAACAGGTTGTGGCGGATGATGGAAAATCAAGGGAATGTTCACCTGATAGGTCACCAGTCGCGCCAAAGACACCACCGGTTACAGATTTGAAAATTACCTGTGAGATTGAGGAAGAAATGAGCGAAGAGAGTGTTATATTAGCCGTGGAAACTGACAGAGATTCATCTGCTGATGAACCACAAAAGAAAATTAGGGTAAGCAGTCGAAACAAAGTCCTTGTGAGACCTGAGGTGGCGGAAGCGCTAGTTACATTAGATAAAGTCATAATACTGGTTAGAGAGCTTGGAATAGATTCGCTGACAAATCCTCCTCTACACCTACACGGAATTAGTAATGAGAATTCCCTGAACACAGCTGAAGAAGACACTTCAAAGGATGATGAACTCTCATTAAAGGATCTTATTTCAATCGACAGATCAAAAGAAGTAACTGGAAGACAGACTTGTAGTGATTCCAGAAGGAGTTCCAGCATCGGCAGCTCCAGGTTTATAAACTAGCCAGCATTTATAGAAAACACTCTTAACTAATTAACAAAGCTGTGATTGTGCAGGGGTGCAAGATCAAGTTCCAGCAACCGCCATGCCATAGCCCCAGCATCATCATCACCTACAGAAAAAAGTACATCCACAGTGGCACCAGACAGAGGCAAGATGAGCAATAATGACCAGAACATTGACACCATCACAAAAGAGCCGAAAATGGGACAGAGTGAGAAGAGGTTATGGTGTGTGCATTTCCCTCGAGGAGGAGGATGTTGGTAAATAGAGGTGATATACTATGATGTATAGTGTGATTTTTACTTGCACAACCACGTAGGGTATCAAGTTGCCTGGAGAATATGTCTGCCTGCTGAGATTGGGATGAGAGTTGTAATAAAAGAATTGCACTGGTTGAGTTTGTTTTCTGTCGATACCTTGTAATGTAGGAACATTAATTTGCCAGTAACAACGAGGGCCCAATTTTCATCTCTTTACTACAATTTCTTGTCAATATAAGTCATAATATTCAATGCCAAGGAAAGAGCTAATAAGTCGTGAATGATGATGCATAAAATTTTATTCGTACTTTCATCTTTCAAAAATCATTTCTATCTTCTCATATTTTTATGTTTCTTTCGAATTTTGTACAAATTTCCTTTTCTAAAGATGATTTGTGAAAAAAAATTGTACAGTCAGCGCTGATATGATATCTATCTGACAAGTGCATGATGAGCACTTGTAAAATCCAATTTTATTGATCTAACAAGTTTTGTACAAGTCGCTTATGTTAAAAGCCATTTTTTATAAAAATGTTTAGATGTCACAGACAAATTCACAAATGACTTTTTAAAAAAATAATTTATATAAAAAATGATAAATCCAAAAGAAATATAAAAGATATGGCAGTGGTGAAAGGAAACTTTGAAATATGGCAATATCAATAGTAAATTTTCATGAGGTTCTTGTCCATCCCAAGCCTCGACTGTGAGCAGAAGATCAGCATGAATCCCGGAAGAGATTGATTCACTAGTTGGAATTGATGACATGGAATTAAGTAACAATCGGTTACAATTGGTAAAATATAATTAATTATAATGAAAGATTGAATTTATAGTATCATTTTAAATAAAATTATAAATTTAAAAGATACGGATTTGTGGGAGATGGAAGATGATATTTGTATCATATTTATTTGTTGGCTTGATTATCTGTCTCGCTGGTTATTAGTGCATGATTTGAAGTTTGAATCATAATTCCCTTCTCTATCTTTTTATACTATGGGGTTTTATTTTATCTATATAATAAGTAACAGCTAATTCAATGCCCCCGGTAACTGACGGCCACGTCCAGATGTCGTGCCACGTCGGATCGAACAGCACCTGTGACCTGTTCTGTCCCATCTGCGGGGCCCACCGCAGGATACAAAACATCTTCTTCACTCCCACGTTCTCCACTCCCATTAGCTGTTCTGTTCCAATCATTTTGGGCATTTTCGTCATTCCTCACTCTTCTTGCCTACATTCCCATAATGCCCCTTTCACCATTAATTTACATTTTCATTCAATTCTTTTCTGTTCTTCTCCATTTAAATTGACTTGCATTTTTTTTTTAACGACTTATGAATGATACTCGATTTTAAAACAGTGTTTTCCCATATTTTACAATTCGATGGTTTTTCCTTGGGAAAAAAATGATACCGAGGGTAAAATGGTCATTCGTAATATGAATGATATGATCAAATTCAACAGGATGCACCCACCCACCCACCATCTTTCTCTTCTCCTTTGTCAAAACTCAGTGTACACTCTCTCCATCGCCTGCTGCCGTTTTGATTTTTCCCAGTCAGCAGTCTCCAAATCCCGATTAGAATCTGCTTTGATTTCATCTTGGGTGGCAATCTGAGCCTTGGGTTGATTCATCTTGGAGCAAAGGTATGTGCTTCAATTCCAAAAATCTGAAATTTATCTGGCCACGCTGAGTTTTGCTTGTTTGATCTTTGTGTGGACACTACTTAAGTATTGTATGTTTCTGTTGTTAATCCCTTCCTAGTCATTAGACCTATTTTTCCTTGTGAGTCTTATGTTGTAATGATGACGTTGTGGGTTTTTCAGAAAGTGTTAGTCAGATTTGTGGTTGTTTGTTAGGTTGACTTGTAATAGGTGAATGGTTTTGATTTTTTTTTTTTAAGGGATTTTTATAAAAAAGGAAAAAATGTGTTACATGACAGAATACTTCCAAGACAATCCAAATCTGCTCATGACAAACTTCTTAATGATCAGACACTTCAGCTAAAACTGATTTATCAAAACACTACTAAAAGCACCATCTGAACTGACCTGAGACCTTAAATATTCTGTACAAAATAGAGACACTAACCATTAAGCACCCCAATATCACCAACGTTTATCCCACTCCTTCAACCAGTTAATGTCTTGATCATATTTTTTGGGACTGTCAAGAAATAACATTTTGACTTTCACATTCTAGATAATCTCTTTTGCTATTTTTCCTTCTCTAGTCACTTCATTATTCTCCGATTTCTATAGAACCAAATTTCATCAATTGTCATTGTGAATGACATTCTTGTAAAATTGGCCATGATAGATTTTTGTTTAGCTTTGAAAACCATGTTATTTGCAAATGCCATTTATGCCTTTACATGAGCTTTTAAGGAAAGTTAACACTCCTTCCAAAAGCAGTTGATTATCTCGCACTCGAAAAAGAGATGATCTCTAGTTTCTTCAGATTTTTCACTAAGCGCACACCTATCTTCTCCCAAAAAAACCCCCCTTTTTTAAATCTGTCTTTGGTCAGTAGTTTATTCTGGACTGTTAAGTATCTAGTAAAAGAAGTCCTAGAAACTGATAATTTGTTCCAAAAGGTATCGAACCAAACCACCATATTACCTTCCAACATTAATGTGTTATAAGTACTTATAGCTGTGAAGCCGCTTTCTTTCCCAAACCAGATTAAATTATTTCCTTCTTGCGCAAAGCAGGCTCGACTTCTTATAATGCATTTCTGTAATCTTTTTTGCATCCATTAAGAAGCCTTCGGTAAGGTCTCTGACAACCCGTTTGCTCCTTTCATCCAGTACTCATTCCTCCAGCTAGTCCACTTGTTTTTATTATTTTCAGGAATACCCATAATTGAGACATCACTAAAGCTTCATTCATCTTTCTCAAATCTTTTACCCTCAGCCCACCTTCTTGTTTTGGTTTGCACACATTATCCATGCTAACCAAGTGAACTTCTCTTATGCTGCTACAGCCTTTCCACAGAAAATTGGCGCCTATGGATTGACCGCTTTAATAACTTATCTAGGTAGAAGAAACACTCTAGCCCAGTAAACCATAATAGCTTGAATAATTGATTTGATCAACACCAATCTACCTGCTCTGGATAAGAATTGAGAACTCCAGTGAGAAATTCTGTTGGTCATCTTCGACACTAACTCCTAGCATTCATGAGCTCTCAATCCTTTATCATTAAGACACACTACCAGGTATTTCATTGGCAGTGGACAAAGAAGGGTATGAATATCCTGGCACTCTACGATTTTTTTCTCCATATTCATGGTAAACAGCTGACTCTTATTAAAATTGATTGAAAGGTCAGAGATCGGTTGGGTTCTTGAGAGCTAGAATAGAAATATTTCTTTCATTACACAGCAGGAAATATTTCTTGAGTCAACTTGTTTTTATGGCATTTGGGATGATAGTTAGAAATAATTTTTTGTCGATAAACCATTAATTTCCTGTATAAAAACTCATAAAAATAATAAACAGGAAAGGGACAAGGGATCTCACTCACGGAATGGTTTTGACTCTTGGTAACACCTCACATGGTGGATGTTGGGACTAATCTGGCCGTCAGAAGTCGGGGGACATAGTTGTTGCTTATGTTTCATGTTTGGTTTTCTTTTGCTTAATAATGTTTGGACTTTGAACAGTTTGTAATACGTGGCTGAAGCATAATTTGTTTTGTGCTGAAAGGTGTATTAGTTTCATGTTTCCGTGAGCGTCTGATAGCGGTTAACTTTTGAGCTGTCAAATGATTGTTTGGAGAGTTTCACTTTCTTCAAGCCCTTTACGGATATTTGGATGCATATTACTTTGAAATAGTATCAGTTGAAATGACGAATGTAGATTCTAACTGACATTTATTGTGTTTGCTTTGTGAAGTTTCTTAGGCTATGGAGTCTGAAAATGGTCCTACTTTGGGAGAAAAGATTGTCAATATCGATGAAGATGCGGCAAATGTTAATGGCACTTTGGAAGCAGCGGAGCCTGAGGATGTTCTGAAATCATCTCCGGTTAATCCTGAAGCTGCCTTGGCTATCGATGGGCATGGAACTGAGACCGTGAATCCATCTAAGGTACTGCCTTACACATTCAATTTTATTCAGTTTATTCTTGTTTGGTTTCTTGCGGATGATCTGAGTTATTGGGATGCTCAGGTAGGCAAAGTTGCAAAAGGTCTCCTTGCTCCAAAAGGCTCAAAAACACTTCCTCCAAAGCAAAGTCCCGGTCTTTCTCAAAGCCTTTCCTTCCCTGCTCGAAGAGGTCACGATCTTATGAAGAAGAGTGTTGAGGGGTACCCTATCAAAACGGATGTCAGAATATCCCAGTCGAAACCCTCTGGTGGCACTAGTGGACCTGGTTCCCGTTTGTATAACCCAAACAGGCGAGCATCTATTGGAACAAACTCTAAGGGAGCAAATGCTAGTGTCAGTAGGCCGACTGTTAGTAGAGCAAAGTTACCCACACCTGAAAATCCAGAGGCTGAGGAGGTCGTTTCATACCTCGTGAACGTGCTAGTATGTCTTTGTTGTCGCCATTTCTCACTTGTTTCTATATGACAGGCTGATAAACCTGGTGAAGCCAAGGCAGGTTCAACTATTTCCACATCTGATGTTAATCAGTAAGTCTTCAAAATTTCTTCACAATCATTGCTGTTAAATCAGTTTGACTTAATGACCAAAATTCTACGCTCTTGCAGATCAGTTGATACAGGTTCACTCGCTTCTCTAAAAAAGCTGAGAGAAGAAGATGACACCCATTCGACTACATCGTAAAGATCAACCTTGCTTGACACTACATTAATTTGTTTCTTCCTGACAATTGAGCATTCTTATAATTATGATCCTCAGGAGCTTAACACCTCGTGGCTCGCTGAAGAGCTCCAAATTTTCCTTCAGGCTGGATGAACGCGCTGAAAAACGCAAAGAGGTATGTTTTCAAAATCCATTTAATGTGTAAATACAAAAATAGTGATGAATGGTCTTTTGGTACCAGTTTTTTTCGAAGCTAGAAGAGAAAATCCATGCCAAGGAAATGGAGAAGAACAACATTCAGGAGAAGACTAAGGTGGTCAAAACAAACTCATATTTGTGAAGATAGCAGCAGCATTTTTATTTATATGAGCTTTTGATGTTACGCAGGAAACACGTGAGGCTGAAATCAAGCAACTACGTAAGAGCTTGAGGTTTAAGGCTGCACCGATGCCGACTTTCTACAAGGAGCCTCTGCCAAAGGTTGAGCTGAAGAAGGTAAGCATGAATGAAACTTGTGAGATTAAATAAATGATGTAAAAATAATGTGTGCTGTGCTGTGTACTAGATACCAACCACACGGCCAATCTCTCCAAAGCTGGGACGAGACAAAAGCAAGAGTGTGGGCACAGCAGGTGTTAGCAGGCGAGAGGTAACCAATAATAAAGAATCACAGGTTAGGAAGCTTCATCAGTCGTCGAGTGTAATTAGCAAGTTGGGGAAAAAGGTTCCAAAGGTGTGGGTGGCAGAAAGTAATGAAATGGAGGAGGAGAGGCTAGGGACAAACCCGCCTGAAGTTGAGAAGAAATGCATAGAGATGTCCTAAGTTTGCTTGGCTTCTTGTAAATGTAAAAATGTTTGGTATATGTTTGTAGGAACATCTTCTTCATATAGCGAGTGTCATTGGCCCTAAACCCTTGGGATAATATTTCTTTCTTTCTTTCTTTCTTTTATAGCTAAAGCGAGAAGTGTAATTGCATTCACTTTTTTGTGTAATTTCATTGTCTGTTGAATATTCTGATGGGAAAGCATTCAGCCAATGAGGGATTGTGAGTTTTGACATTGAATCTCACAAATGCTTTTAATTTGGTCAGCAAAAAGGTTTACTTGGAAGGAGTGCGGCTGCATTTCCCATCTGTGAGCGCTTGGGTTGAGTATTGGTATGGGTCTCAAGCTTTGCTCTTTGTTGGAGAGTCGACCTTTCTTAGTTGTCGGGGAGTGCAGCAAAGCGATCCTTTGGGGCCTTTGCTTTTTTCCGTCACTTTGCAGCCTTTGCTTCATCGGATTGGAGAGTTATGTCCTCGTTTGATGCTCAACGCTTGGTACCTGGACGATGGTATATTGATGGGACATAGAGATGATTTGTCGATGGCGTTTGGGGTCATTCGGGAGTCGGGGCCGCGGCTTGGGTTGGTGGTGAACCATACCAAATCCTTATGGTGGTGGCAGGGAGTGGTAGGAACCGGCCTCCTGAGGTGCCAGACGGGTTTGTTATCTCAAACTCCTCGGCTTTATCTGTTTTAGGTATTCTTATTTCAGCGGATGGGAGAGGGGCCGATAGGGTGGTGGGGAAGAGAATTCTAGGCATTCAGGTCATACTAACTGAGGTGTCTAAATTGGATAATCCGCAACTGGAGTTGTTGCTTTTACGCGTCTGCGTGGGCATGCCGAAGATGATGTATAATTTGTGGAGTTCACCGCCCGATTGGATTGAGGGGTCAATTCGCTCTTTCGACGCAGCGGTGCATCAAAGTTTGGTGCATATCTGGAACACGAATTTCACGGTGGAGCAAAGAAGGTTGGTGGATTTTCATCTTAAGTTTGGTGGGCTTGGAATTCCGGTGGGGAGCGATGTGGCTCTCTCAGCTGTAGTGGCCTCCTTGGTGCAGGCTGGGGGTTTATGGGAGATGCTTACGAAGGATTCGTTCTCTTCGTCCAGGTGCGAAGTCTTGCTTGAGAGGTGGAATTTGAGATTTCGTCCTACCTCCCCAGTTGGATTGGAGGAGCTTAGGTCGAAGGCCACAACAGTGGCTTACCGGCCTGATTGCAGAAGTCATCAGGGTAGAGAACAAAGGGCAGGGAGGGGTCCGGATGAGTACTCTGGTGGATGTTGTTTCTGCGTCGGGGAGTGGTATTTAGACCACAGCGATACCACGCCTTTCTCTAGGCTTCATATGAGCCCGACGGCGTATCGCTGGCCTTCAGATACCGTACTGGACACGATGTGTTTGCAGTTTCCCGAGCTTGTATGGCCTGTAGGGGGTTTCACACGTCCGGGGATCACGATTGTTCGGGGGGTGGGAGAAGGATTCGAAGGCATAACGCTATGAGCGTATCGGCTTGGGATGCAAGGAGGGATCTTTGTGTGGCTGTGTCCATTATCTCTCTTTTTGTGGGAGGGGCAGAGCTGGGGTTAGTTGTTTGTTCAGTCAATGGTCTTATGTTCGTGCCTTTAATCATGAAATCTGTAGCAGGTTTCGGAGCGAGGGCGGATCAGGTGATCAGGACAGTGGCGGCGAAGTGGGCGGAGGCTAAAAGTATGGAGCCGTCGGCAACGCTCTCCATTTTGAGGCAGAAGTTGTTTTTTGTTTCGCAGAAGGCATTGGTGGACGAATTTTTATTAAGAAAATACTACGATTAGCTCCGTCTTTTTTTCTTTGATTTGAGATCTCATTTATAATTATTTTTTTTTGAATTATAAGAATGAATATATAATGTTGATACTATTTGGATGAGCCGAGGTGGAGAGAGGCATATGTTTGGTGGGTGAATCAATTGGTCCTTGGCAGGAGACTCTTTTTGGAGAGGACAGGAGTCGTCCCAACCAAAGCCACTCACTCTGTAGAAACAGAATCCAAGAAAGAGATATTAATCAAGCAAATAGAGTCCACTCAAAAATCAAGCAAATTATCCTTTTGTACTCTACCGACACTTTTTGATACACCAACACAAAGGACAATAATGCTTCACTCATTTTCTAATATTTAGTCTTGCAATGAATAAGGTTGGATGGGATTTCATTGTACAATAAAACTCCCATCACCTACACTTGTGTTTTAAAGTCAAAATACAATTTTATAATACAAAATAACAATTATGCATGCATAAAAATATGTAGTAATGTGTTGCGGTCCTTTGTTCGTGAGGTGGTAGGTGCATAAAATGATATGGTTCTGGTGGAGTAGATTGAATATTATTTTGGAGTCTATTTCTTCAAAATGATGCGATGCGATGCCACACCGACACTGACGACTGATGACATGCTTAGCTTGAATGACAGGGAAAGAAGAACATCACTAGGTTGCCTCAACCCCAAGCCAAGTCATAAAGACTTGGTGTAGGCAATTTGTCTTTTTAATGCCACTTAAATATTCTACACTAATCCACACATACAACAAATATTGAAAATGTACCATCCTACTGCTTTTAGTGTTGATTTGGTAAAAATTTATTTCAAAATGCGCCCACTTGCTCCCTATGCTGTCTGTCATCGATCTAATAGAGACCATTCATATGAACAACCAAAATTGATTGTTTCACTGAGTGTCGGCAGGATCATAAATCTTACACCCACATTCCATTTCTAAAATGGGTTTTTTGTAAATTGATGTAAATTTTCAATATGTTCAGAAGAAATGCGGCAACAATTGATGCCGCCCTTTTTATGGGTTTCATCTACATGTATTACATTCACAATACTGATTCTAGAAATGATTGCAAATACTTCAAACATGTTCTTCCAATCTCATCAACCGACCGGACCAGATGTGTTTTCAGGCAAGATCCATAAACTTGGACCTCTACCGTTTTCTCCGTCTATGTGCAAGCTCTTCTGGTCCGGCTTTCCAAAACATTGTTGAGAAAGCCTTGGTGTTTTAGTGGCAGGATGTGAAATGTGAGTGCAGGCCGACAGTGTCCAGCATTCTACATGAGACTTCAAGTAACTTACCTGTCATGGGAGAATATAGAATAATTTGAGCGCAAGTCGAGCTATGGGCATGCGATGTATTTAATTTATGAAAACGATGCACCACCAAGGTTCAACGCTAATCAGCACCAAGTGAATGAAAACAACAGTATCTAATTTCTTTTAAAAAGGTAAGACACGACAAGTACTGGGTCGTGCAAAGACAAAAGAAATCATTAAACACATTGTATACTTATGACTGTAATGGACAGGCTGGTTTTGCAATTGATCCGTGGGACATGTCTATAAGCTGCTAACTAAGCTAGAGTAGCACTATTTTTGTTCTTTTATATCACATGAGATTTGATGAAATGAGTGGCTGGAGGCATTGACCATCTTAAGCTCACAGCTGTAGTCCATGTGATCATGATTGTCCATCTTGTTTCTCAATTGGGTTAGCTACGAGTTCATGGCTATTATACAGCTCATTCAGGTTCCACCCTCATCATACAACTACATTCGCCACCAAATACTATGCTTATATTCATCTCCATCTGATTATGAAATAAAAAAAAGTAGGTATTTGGTAACTATCTGAAGCCTTTAAATGAAAAAGATGCAACCCGACACTAATCACTTTCAGACTATGACCTACGGGAATATTGAAAACCGATAACCTGAACCATCCACTTCATACACAAACTTGCCTAAGCAAACTCAGTCATTTACAACTACAGACATATGCCCAATTCTTCGTCCGAGTTAATACGATATGTCAAGTAAATAGAAAGTAATTAATCACACTGTACCTCGTCTTTGTGACTTGGTCACTGTTTTCTTCAACCCATCACTACTCGTTTGGCTTTTAGTTTTAGCTATCAAGTCCTCGACTGGAAACAACACCCCATCAATCCCCTGCACTGAAATCCTCCCATCCACATAAACATCAGGGTCAACCAAATAACAAGAAGCCTCACTCTCCCCGAATTTCACCGACCCATCAGCCTCCTCAGCCACAACTCTATGCGGCAGCCTCAGAGTATCATACTTCACCTTCCCAAATCTCCTTACAGAATTATACATACTCTCCTCAGTCTGGTACTCGGGTATAATGTGATAATACATTATCTGCTCGGGCGCGCCAGGCTCGCTCAATTGATCAGTAGTCAGCTTAGCCATGGCCTCATCGTTGGGAGCCAACACGGTCAGCACATACCCTTCAGATATCAACTTCCCCATTTCAGTAGCCAATGAGGTCAAATTCACAAGAATGTCCGCCATTTCGTTATACCCTCCGTACAGTAACAGCGTCTGAATAAAGTCCTTAACTTGAGCCTCGCCATCGAAATGATGATGCGGACCGCCTGGTCCGGGAGCCGGGGCCGGAGAAATGGACGGCCCAGGAGCTAGCGCATCGTAAATAGGCAAAGCCGGTGAAGCCCCGGCGGACAGTGGACTCGCCTGGGGTTTCTTCAGCCTGTGAGTTCTCGGGTCCACCTCCGGCGCGCCTTGGGGGATGACAGCCGAGATGGACCTCAGACTTCTCCGCTTGTTGAAATCCTCTATGACCGATTTGGGCACCAAAACCCGCTCGATTCCATGAATCACTCCATCAGGCCTCACCACATCGTCCGGCTTCAAAACCCTAGCAGCCTCAACAATAGTACCCCCGTCGGAGCCCCGGGAGAGGCGCACGTGATCATCGGCGAGAGTCACGTGCGATCCAGGCCAATTGGGGGACGTGATTCGATTAGGTACGATGTGGAAAAGGACAAGCTTCTGAAGCGATTTGAGGTTCATCGGCTCGAGGAGGAAGCGCTTGAACTCGGGGTCGAGGTCGCGCTCGAGGGCTTCGTTTCTCGGGGCGAAGATGGTGAGGTTGTTGGCGCCGACCGAGTGCTCTAGGGTTTGCAAAAGGAGGGCCTTTTCGAGAAGCTCGGCGAGCTCGGTGTAATGTGAGTCGAGGAGGGCAACGAGGACGGAGTTGGAGCTGATTGAGGTGGTGGGGGTGGCGGCGGAGATGAGAGGAGGGAGGAGGAGGAGGAGGATGAAAGTTATGAAGTGAGGTGGCATGGCGGGCAGTCGGAGAAGGGAGAGAAGAAAAAGGGGATGGTGAGATTGAAAGTGGTGGAGGGAGATGAAGAAGATGCAGGGGGAGGGAGAGAGTGTTAAATTGGACAGGCTGTGAAGGGTGGGGACCACACGGAGAGATGCTGACGAGCGAGAGCTGCTGTCGGCTGCTTGGCGCTAGCTTGCTGGCGGCCTGCCTGCTATTTTTTCATTACTTTTTCCTCCTTCAGTTTATTAGCACGAAGATGATAAATAAGGTAAGGTAGTCAAATTTCTCTGGGGACACTGTAATTTTATAAATACCGAAAATGTTTAAATATATTGTATTTATGTTCAATACTATTAATTAGAGATAGAAAAAGTTGGTGTTAGGTGTAATGATTAAAAAAGGGAAGAGAAACTGTCGGTGAGTGCTTTTTTTATTTAAAAAAAACCTAAACCCTAATTAGAGATTATACAGCATTAAAGACAAAAAAGGAGGCTATTCTGCCCGACACTGTAAGCGACGACGTTTCATAGTCAACTTCTCCATAATTTCATTAACAACCTGCGAACCAACAAGATGATCCGCTATCTTTGTAAGTCCTCTAGTTTATTTTTAATAAAGACACTTTGTTGCCTGTCGGTGGGTCAATCAATCATTTAACATGTGTTTAATTTATTCTTGACACATAATAACAGGAGGGAGGGAGAGTCACAGTTGATATTGTTACAAGCTAAGCTTTTTGTTGAGCTTCCAAAATGTATACGTTTTCCATTTCTTTATTTTTTGCTCCCGCCCGCACCTGCAGCAAGATTTGTGATTTATATGAAACTGAGCAGTTTCACAAAAATGAGGACGATCGCGGGTGTCTGTGTGTACCTTTTCAAGATGAATTTGAGGCGGGTGGAGATTCAGTGTCGCTGGGAGGGTGTCCGGTGTTATTCCGGTATACTCCTGAAGTGTTGGGATGATGATGATCAGGGGATGATCCACCACCTCCATCCATCATGCGAGAAATAGTACCAGCATTCACATCTCTTCTTCCATTTTCAGAGCCAACTTCAGAAACTGGAGGATTGCGGGAGAAGAGCCTTTCCTTCAACCCTCTTGCGTTCTTCGAAATCGACTCTTTGTATCTGGTTCATCACACATAAATTAGATCCTGAATCAATGAATTTACACAGTTCTTAATAACAAGTTGCTACTTTTGTTATAGTACCTCATTGAAATAGAGTTGAAGCGAGATTTCAGAGATTCGGAAAATGAATGGAGATCTGATGGTCCTGCTGAATCATCTTGGGACGCCGAGTATTGACTAGTTGAGCAACCATCACAAAAGCAAACAATAATATTAATCTGCTTTTTTATGTGTCAGGTGGGAAAAAACTACCATAGAATCAAACAAGACTCGCTCACCGATGATGATTTATGGAGACTTGAACGGTTCTGGGGTGGAATGGACTCGATCCAGATACTTGTTCACCTTCAATAGAAGAGGCATGTATGTCATAGTGTGGAGATTCTTCAGCAGTAGGAGGAAGTGCTCTAGAGGGACTTCCCACATTGGCTGCAGCTGCAGCTGCTTCGGCTTCTCCCTCCACTCGAGCAAGGTGATCAGCAGAAGAGGCATCAGGATGAGGGGATCCTGCCATAAACTGAGAACGGCCATGGGATCGACTTCTATGGCCTTCCCTTCTAGCCATGTGACGAGCCCTTCCCATTGCTGCGGCAGCAGTCAAATGCTGAATTATGCGCTCTTCAAGTTCATGAATATTTGTGCCTGCAGGCAACTGCATAGGCAGATTCGCATGAATAGACAATCCAGCACAATGAAAGTATGTTCACTCAAATCGATAGACTAACATGTTGTAGTTCAAAGTCCCCAAAAGTTGGGTGACGGAATATCATTGTATTTCTTGGCGGAGCCATCCGAAAGTTCCTCTCCTGTTCAACCGCTTCAAACAGTTCCTGACTGAATCACAATGTCCACTTTATAAAATCCAAAAGTGATTATTTCAAGTACGTAACAGAGTCTACAGCGGAAGTAAGAATCAAAATGTAAAACTAACCTGGTTGTATCTTTCAGTCTTAAGGACTGCCAACACATGGGACATTGGGAGCTTCGTTGGCCCCTGATAATATAATTTGAAGTGAATATGGAGAAATGATTGCATTATAGAGCACAAGGAGCGGTTTTTGAGCTTTGTAAACTTCTTAGGTCATGGTTTGGTACCCTAACCTTAGGACTACATAAATTTCCCAACTAAGATGCGAAAGCAAAGGGAACTCTAATTAATCTTTTTCTGATAACAGTTCTTCGCTAACATTGCACCAATTGGAAACCGAAGGGCTAACTGGAGAAATGCAGAAATAGTTGGGTTGTAGTTAATTTATTATGTTCACCATTAAGGAATTTGGCCAAGAAAAATATCCGTTTAAAAGAAAAGCAAAAACTGGAAGCGGTGAATATAACATTTCAATCACATCTATGAATAGAAGTATAAGAAGGCTGCAAGATACGCATTTCCCAATAGATGAATATGTATTTCTCTCTGCATTGAACCTCCTAAGCTTTAACAAAGTTCAAAGAGCTCTTTGGTACACAACGCCAACTGCCTAATATTTATATATAAACATCTCAGAAGAAGAATTCACCGCACAACGTCACACATACAAATATTAAATAATTATTAATGCAATATTTTAAAATAACCAGGAACACTTAATTCTAATCGGTTCAACTTTGAAAAGCATTTAACTACACAAAGTAATGAATCATGCGGCATATCAGGAATCTAAATTAATCCAGATGCGCAAATAGAAGGAAGTACCATTCCAGGATGCACTGAAGATGAAACTCATGCTTGCAGATAGTCACCTGTAAAATTAAGTTCCATAGAGTGATGTGAGACAATTTTGAGACGACCATGAGAGCTACAAAGAGTTGATGTGTATATGCAGTTGCTAGCTCATTGATAATTACTTTGACGAAGAGAATCACGCTTTACAATTTGAGAATGTGAGGTTAGATACTTACGGTGGAAGGATCACTCTCAGTATAATTCTCAAGGCAAATGCTGCATGCATCGTCACAGGCTTCTTGAAGTCCCCCCTCTACGAAATCTGCAGCTGAAGATCCATGGTTCTCAGCTTTTACAGTCTCCTCCATCCCCAAGGCCTACCAAAATAAATAATAAAAGAAATCCATGCAAATCAGAATAGCTAATAAAAATGAGCGTCCAGAATCAAGCAGTCATCAAATCTACTCATTAATCATCGCATCATAAACGTGAAGGACAAACAAGCAGCCACACTAACCAGAAAGGTTTATCCTAAAGGCTCAAGTACCCTCAGCACAAACGACCAGCCACACTGACCAAGTACTGTGACCTAACTGGTTCATATTTAAATGGATAACACAAAACCAGAGATATCCAATCTAAACCTAACTGGTTGCAGTCCATATATAGAACATCATCAAAATAAGGTCAAATCCCAAACATCAATATATATCATTCAAACAGAATGAATTCACCAATCTCGAACAATTTTGACTATTACAGATTTACATCTTTCAACCCATCCATCACCAAAGGCTCATTTCTCAGAAAGTATAATCTTTTCAAAAAAATCAGATAACCACAGAACACACACAAAATGAAAATTTTGACAAAATTAAATTATGTATGGGCACGGCAGATCTGACCGATAAGGGTGCCATCATATCATTTACATCCAATCTCAAAATTGGAAAATCCAAAACCCTAGAGAAAAAGAGAAAAACTAACACAACATTTCTGACAAAATTCATGAAAAATTTACATTACTTGCGGAACAGGAACGGTGAATTACCTCCATGAGGGGTCGGAGATAAAGAATCGAAGGGAGATAAAGACACAAGATAGAGTCTTTATAATCAATCCACCATGTGATGATGATGCCGCTCGGACTCGGAGCTCCTAGGGTGATACTTTTCCGGAACAAAAAAAAAAAAGGAAAAAGGTTGGAAATTGGGGAATGGAATTCTGTGAGGAAAGAGAGAGATGACGATGACGTGGACACGTAGCCGTCGGTCGTCCATAGTTGCCTCGGAATATACCAAAAAATATCTTCTATTTTTTTAATTGTTTTAATTCTTCTCTTATTATTTTCCGGCACGAAAATTTGATAGGCTTTTATTGGCATATAAGGGAGGTGGTTATATATTCATTCTTATAATTTAAAAAGAGATGATTACAAATGAGATTTCAAATCAAAGAGGGAAAGGCGGAGCTAATCGTAATCTTTTCTAATAAAAATCCGTCTGTCAATGCCTTCTGTGAAACAAAGGATAACTTCTGCCTCAAAATGGAGAGCTGCTGCCGGCGGCTCCACATCCTTAGCCTCCGCCCACCTCGTCGTCACTGTACTGATTAGCTGATCTGCCCTCACTCTGAAACCTCCTACAAATTCCATGATGAAAGGCTCGAACATAAGACCATTGGTTGAACAAACAACCTCATACTTAGAGATCTTCCTCTCCTCTGATCTCCTAGCAGCCTCCCCTGACCCCAGCCTTGCCGCTCCTCCCACAAAAGGAGAGAGAATGGACACATCCACACACAGATCCCTCCCTGCATCCCAAGCCGGTACAAAAATGTCCGTTGGCTTCTCTCCCCTATCGAGAAGGCTAGCCACCTCCAGCCTAGGCCCCATATTAGCCTCCGTAAAAAAGGTGTATAACGCATCTCTCACAGCGTTATGCATTTTAATCCTCCTCCTACCTCCCGGTCAATGAGAATCGTGATCCCTGGCCGCGTCGGACGTGTGAAATCCCCTACAGACCGTACAAGTCCGAAAAATTACAAACACATCGTTTCCGGTACGGTACCTGAGGTGGTCATATAAATTTAAACTAACGAATTGGTTGAATGTAGTGAAAAAGTTTATTATCGACTATGAAAAAGGATGTAAGCATTTATGACCGGTTGAAGTTTGTTTTGGTGAAGCGTAGGGCAGAAGAAGTAGATGACCTGTCTTCCTTCCTAATCAATTTGACTTAACAAGTTTGATTGAATCATTCGATATCTCCTTGTTTAGCTTTCGATTATAGGACATGACATACTTATGTACAAAATGAGTGTTCCATACATGTGGAGGGAGGAGAGGCTTGAAAGCACGAAAGTGCATGCACAAGATGGATGCAATGCAATGCAGGTGGCCTAGGCCTAGGCTACAGCCAAGTTGATGATCCTCTGCGGCTTTTGAACTCTATAATGCCTTTGTAGAGAGCAAGCCTATTTGAAGGCATCGACGCCTTTATCTCTTCAACAATGCCATTTGGGTTCAGTATAGATTCTGTTGTTGTATCATACCCAGAACGCGTATCCTTATGAAGTACGTGGCCGAAAAAGCCTGCTGCACCCGTCCTCTTCTTCCACCCCTTCCTAGCACTCTTCTTCTTCCCTGTCATCTTCTTGCCCGGAGGCCCTGTACACACAAGACAACCTAAGAAATCCTAGCCAATAATGAAGTCAAATTTGGGTCCATCCTATCATCTCTCAAAATTATGTATACCAAACACCTTTTCACAAAAGTACCAATTTCTAGCTCAAGCTTCTTCATGAAATCCGAAAGGAGACGCTTATGGACTTGGAGAGCTAAAAACACCACGCTCCCCGAGGCAGCCACCACAGCTATGAATCCATCCAACAACGATCTCTCCATCTTCACAATCACCCAAATTCGGAAGGATGAGTTCAACAAGCCATCATGTCATGGATAGTCAAACACAAGCAATAATGACAAAAAAAAAAAGAGGCACAAAACATGCGCAATCTTATATTAGCATTTCTGTGATTTAAAACTCTATATTTGACTCCTCGGATGAGATAAACAAACACGCCAAAAGGCATTCTTGAAATGGCTGGCCAAAACACAGACTCGGCAAATGTTTTTTTAGTATAACCAAATTCAGACTTGTCCATACTTCTGCCAAGTGGGCGGCAATTATATTTCTCCATGACATCAACCAAACCCTAATCCATTTCTTGTCATCACATGTAGAAGTTGGATCTTTTTTTTTAAATTGTCACGTTAGAAATATCACGGTTTGAACATACTTCTCAAAATATCACTTTTTCATCAAACCGCTATTATGAGTAACAGTTTGCGTGTTTTTAATAATTAAAATGCCGACATGACGATGACTTGTCGCTAAAGTGTACACAATTACACAAACTGCTACTATAAATAGCGGTTTGACAAAAATATTATCAAACCGCTACTCGTAATAACGGTTTGTGTAATTTTTCAAACTCATACCCAAATCCAAACATTATTATGTCTAGCCGCTATACGAGTTTGTCGTGAATTTAGTTTCCGCAACAGCCTTCTTCTTCAGTTTGCCGTTATTGCATTCATCTCTAGTTGCCGAGTCATGTCATCGTCTTCGCAGTCCAACACCATGTCGACCTACCCCTCTCCTTCCGAAACTTCAATCCCAAGGTAAATTTAGTTGGATAGTTTGATTTTGTGATGGATTTTGGAATGAGGGTTTGAGTTCTACAAATTAGGTATGTGGATATGAAATTGGGTTATTGCAGTTCAAATGGTTTGCATTACAGTTCATATGGGATGAATTGCTTCGACTGAAGCTTGCATAATCGTTTGTTTAGGTGTAGTTTAGGATTGTCATTATAGTTTAGGGAAATTATGCTACATTAATGCATACATTGGGGGTTTATGAGTTTAGGTAGTGCGAAGGTAAAACACGCGCAAGTATTTGTTAAATGGATAATGAAGAACTTGATGTAATGGTCATGTCCACGCTGGAGACGTTTGACATAACCACGTCCGATGAATACAGTAGGGAAAATCTTGAAAGGTTTTCGAAACATCGGCTCATATTGAGGATGCGAATAGATTGTTTAATAATACGTTGTGGGATTTTCCTGAATTAATGATGTGTTGCATTTGATGGGTAATAGGACGTGGACGAACATATGATGAGGCCAAGAGATGCTACTGAAGATGATTTACAAAGATATGCTCGAGCGTACATGCTATGCATGCTCGGTACTTCACTTATGCCAGATGGATCATGCAGTGATGTTTCGCTTCACTACCTACGGTGTTTTGCTGACCTAGCTCAGTCAGTTCATATAGTTGGGCAGCGCGGTATTGTCATTTTTGTACATGCAGCTTTCCATTGCGTGCGAGGTTTGCCATAGGCAACTGCCCGGTTGCACCGTACTGCTCCAGCTATGGGCATGAGGCACATGTTTATAGGACGTCAGAAACGACTGATTAAACCTCCGATACTAAGTATCGCCGCACTAAGTTACAACAAATGAGACGGTTCTAAGACGTATCTTGAGACTCCTCAGCACGTGTTACTCTTGTGTCAAGACCAACTAGATCGTCAACAGAATCTTAACGTCATATAGATGCCCTACATAGATGATATTCTTGGATCTTAATCTGACATGTGTTCAGGGACGCCATATTTGGATGTCTGAAGTACCTTTTGTATGCTTCAACATAGCAACATGACATTATAGTTTGGCCTCCGACAACAAATCCCGCACATGCCACATCCATGCACAAAGAACTGCATTTGACAACAAGAAAAAAAAACAAAGAACGATTGGAGTAGAGAGTTAGAAGTGTATGTCACAATAAGGAACAATAGAATCTGTAGTGTTGTCATCAGTGAAGTTGAGAGTGGAGGGGACGACGGGTATTTGGACGAGTACATTGCATGGTTTAACCCGGTTAAATTTATTCAGCCATGCAAGGCCCACCATCAGCCAATTCCATATCGATCGATTTCACACGAGATGCCTGCACATTTAAATTTCTTATAAACCCTAAATATTATCTATGATTTACATATTTATCTCAGACATAATTATGGTTCACTTTTTTATGTATGTTCTTATGTCCGATCTAGCTGTATCGTCGCTGAATTTTTTTCAGATGATGTGTCGAAAAAGCAAAGAAGTTGTCTTACGATTTATTCTATGCTAGTTATGCCGATCTGACAGATCTTGGAGATGAGAGAGCTATGAGAATTAATAAGGTCCGCTAGCTATGCGAACCTTATTCAATTCCATGACGATAGATGCATCACTCGTTTTTTTTGCATAATTTTTGTATTTGTAGCTAATTTCTTTTTCATATTTGCGAATATAATGTTCACCCTTTTCACCAACCGGTATACGAAGATGCAACTTTTGGTGACCAAGGTTCGTCACAAATGACTCAAGTTCGGAGGAGCACCAGGCCTTAAAAATCGGTTCGAAGATTTTAGATCAGTTATTCGTTAGACTTGAATCGTCAAACTTCGTTGCACATTAATACTTTTATGCATCTTGATGATTTCTAAAATTTTCAAAACACTAAATTAGTTACACTTGATGAGAATTTGGTGTGAATAGACAACATTCAAAAATAGTTGGTAAATAAAAAGTGAACTCTTAAACTTGACTTACCACAAACTGCTATTCCGAATGGCGATTTGTGTCCGTATCAAAATTGAATACCCATTGAATTTTAGATACGTCAACAAACCACTATTCTTGATACCGATTTGATTTGATCAAACCGCTACTCCTAATAGTAATTTTTTATTCCTATATCTTATTCAGTGGATTCCAAATTTTGATACGGACATAATAACAATTTGAGATGAGCTATCCAACTCAGCTCCAAATCATCATTCAATTAGCATTTTAATTTTTTAAAATACACAAACCGCTTTTCCTATTAGCGATTTGATGAACAAAAATGAGATTGTAGAAAATAATTTCAAAATCATGGTATTTTTAGAACGGAGTCGTACGCAGTTTAACATTTTTTTTCTATAGTTTGTGCAGCTGAAATCATGCTCCAATCAACAAGCTGATATTTGCCAGAAAAATACGATAAAATAAGAAGAGGAGATTTCGGTTGAGGTTTCATGTTTACGATGCATCAGAAATGTAAGAATAAAAACAATACTCATATTTGATTCCATAATATAAAAATAAAAGGTTTCGAGCTCATGTTGGAATCTGGACAGCAACAGAAGCTACGAGTAACGCGCAAGCAGATCCGATCTGCTGTATTCGGCTGATAGACATAGCAGAAAGTTGCACGAACAGATATAGACAAACTAAGAAGCGACCTTTTTGTAACCTAATCATCAGCTCGAACGACTGCGAATTCATTTGATTTGGATTTGGATCAGGAAGTGAGGAAGAAGATTGGGCAGAGTATGAGGTGGAGCACCTTGAAGCAGGCGCAAGAGAATGAGAGGAACATCAGCCCGTAGAAGAATCGGAGCGCCATCGGACGTCGATCAATTTCCGAACTCACCAGATTCTGATAGTAATCGATTCGAAAGTGAAAGCAGCGAGATGTGAGAGCCCCCAGGGAATTCAGATAAGGCTGCCACGCGTCTATATCGGGTAGCGGGCAGGGGACACGTGTGGATGTCTTCGTGCGACACGTGTCTGATAACGGTTGGAGTAGCAGAATTACTTTTAATAAAAAATATGTTGTGAACAGAAAAGCAGAATTTACTTGGGTACGCTGCACCAAATCTTATTTGTATTGTAATATGGTGTAATGGAGAAAGAAGCAGCTTGAGGGATGTCTTGTGAAAAATGGAACATTGGTTACAAAGAACAAATAGAATTTAAAATCTGCAGCACGTCGACATTTTACGATAGAATATTTATTGGTTGCAAGGAGATAACTAAAATTCTAAGAGTTATGGAAAGCAAGTTACTAGAGAAGAGAGCAATGAACAAAAAAAGAAAAAGTAATATGAAATAATAATATCTTTTCACAAACATGTTACAACAACAAGAGTGAAAAGTAATGTGCAAAAATAACATATCCTTTAT